>JACDOX010000022.1:2825015-2872766 GCA_014549065.1 Cardinalis cardinalis | reverse complement strand
GGCGAGCTAACACTAGCCTATTGTTCTATTTCTCACGTTTACACCATGGCCTAGAAATCTTTTTTCGCTGCTTTAGCATCTGTTCCCATAACTTCTGCTTAAGGCTTGCTTTCTTAATTTTCTTAAAACCCTCTGATTTTTATGACTCTCCTCCACTACACCTCTGTAGTCACATTATTAGCATACTTAATTATTATAACTGCTATTAATAATTCATAGCAAATTCTGAGGTAAATCATAGGCAGACTGAAATGGGGACCATTTCTCTTTATGTATTTGGGCAATATTTTCTGAGTCTAGATGTTAACACAATCTAACAACCATTTAACAATAAAACATGTTTTTCTCTCCCTGTGCCTTTCCCATTTTCCTTAGTTGTCCTCAAAATACTTTTAAAAGAAAGGGCATGTTAATATCTGTATTCCTACAGGCAGGTCAGCACCCACAGTCAGCAGCTCAATGTGGCAATCAACACTCACACACCTCCCTATGCCTCCTTTGTGTGCTCTTTTCCTCAGATACTGCTTTGTCACAAGGCCACCAGTGCTGGCTGTTTTCTAAGGTGAGAGTGGAGAAGCAGGAGGATGTGTTAGAAAGTCTTGCCTTTCCGTGAACTTGGTTTGTTTCACAGTTAATTCCATTGGATTTCCTCTGTATTTTTAAGGCATGATATAATGCCTCAGTTTGCCAAGAGCTTTAGAGGACTTTTTAAAGAGATATTTTATTTCTYTTCTTTTCGAGTTTTTAAATATACACTGCTGGTTTGGACTCATTACCTGTGTCTCCTTTTCTGCAGCACTTGGTGTATAATTGCTTCAGCTCTGGGAGCACACAGGAGATGATACACTATCSATACTGATTGTCAGAGCTTTTGGGGTATGCTGTTCATCTCACTGGAAACAGAGCTGGGCCCTCTCTACTTTCAGAAAGACTATTTTCCAAGCACTGCCAAGCCCCTTGCTATTGAAATTCAGAACAGTTTCAAACTTCCCAGTATTCATTATTCTGTTCAGTCTCAATTCAGAAGCAGCACTTGTGTGTTTGGTTTGTGCAGGAAAGATTCATCGCATTCTTGGGTCAGCTACCTTGTCAGCTCCACAAACACAAACACACAGCCACACAGAGAGAGGAGAAAAAATGAGCTTCATATGCTTCATTCGTGTCAGAACTCAACAACTTTAAGGGTGCAAATATTCTGCAGTCACTCATGAAAAGAAATTTTTAATAATAAATATCTAACAATTAATGGGCTGGTAGCTGCAGTTGTCTTCAGGGCATAATATCTAATTTCCTTGCAATGTTTCATATCCTTACTTTTCATGCTGCAACAGTCTATCATTAAAACCAAATGCAGGTTTCTATCACTTTTATTTATTTTTCAAATCAACTTATAAATCAGTGCCAGACCTTGTTACAGATGAGTTCCAATAAATTATCAGCTGTGGACAAATTCTGAATGTTAAACATTCTCTGTTTTTTCCTTTTTTTTTCCCAYCCCCACATACTGTGCTCCTATGTCACCCTTTGAGACTGGAGCTCACCCAGGAGCTTTTGGAGGGGTTTTACCCTCTTTAACGAGATGGAAACCTGGCTACATTTTTAAATAATGTAAAAATGTTTGTTTCTCAAGTTAAAAAACACCTAGGGAAAATGTTTCTCACAACTTGCAACAAAATTTACATCTCTGGACTTCAGTAAAACAGACATATTTTCTTCTACTTCTAGCTGACAGGCAATTCCCAGAGCAACCTGTAACCCTAACCTAACTCACATTAATACTTTGACCAAAATGCTGTGTTGCCCTTCGGAAGAAGGTCAGAAATGGTATGCTGTGCTGATGCTAACTTTTCCTTGGCTGGTTTGTCACTTCTAAATTGGATAGTTGCAATTAGCAGTGTATTGATGGTTTTGGTATGACTCTATCAGTCAAGTAAATTTTATTTCTAGTTTTACCAGTAGGCTGAGATATATCAAATGGCCTGAAGTGGCACAGCCTTGCATGGTTGATGGGAAGCTCTGAATACAGTAATTAGCAAAATAACCTCTAAAAACATTTTAGGTTCAATTAGCCTGAAGGAACTCTGTAAGATGTGAATATGTATGGAAGATGCACCCAAAAAAATTCATTTACAGAAGGCCCTCTCCAAAATGGTGTGTTCTCTCACAGTTTACCTATTTTAGGTCTCCTCCATTCTGCTTGTTTTCTTCTTTTTTCTTTTTTTTTAAATCATTATGCTTCTTTTTTTCTTTCACATCTCTCGGGTTTTCAAAACATTCCCTTTATTGCTAGACATCATGGATTTCAATTGCCACAGGCTGAGTATGATTTAGTTGATTTTACCTCCTTGAATTCAAGTAAATTTCAACCCATTCCAGCCTTAAAGGGGATCAAGTGGAAATTACCCATTATTCTTTTTTTCTTTCTTTAATTTTTTTTTTCTTCTGATAAACTCCCTGTTAGACTCTACTGTTACTTTATCAAGTGGTATTTCTGGTCATTGTCTAATATTTACCTTGCTGGGTGAATTAGGTCATTTGATATATTGTTGAGTGACAGACAACCTTAATTAGCATAAAATAGGAAATCCTTGGAGAAAAACAGGAAGAATTTCTACACAATGTGGCTAGACCATGGCATGGATGAGAGCCAAAAGTGCAGGTTATGCAGCATTTTTAGACACTTTCCATCTGAACTTAAAAAAAAAAAACTTGTAATTATACAGTGCCAACTTTTGGCTTCATCTGAATGCAGCAAGAAAATCCTTGGTGTGKGTTTGAGGTCTCTTCTGATTCCTGCCTAATGAATCATCTTTTATGCATCTCTTCCCAGGTACCTGCCATTATTTCAGTAAAGCAATTACTTTTTCCCCCCAAATTCTTCATTTGAATACATATCCTTGTAATCAGCCAGATGAAACTGCCTTATTCCTATGGCAAAGTAATTATATGTATGACTGGTTGTTTCTCCTTGTCCCTCAGATTAAATGYTCTTCAGGGCAAAGATACTCTTGGTTTCATGCTCTGCTCTGCCTCCACTGTCAGCACACCAGAGGGTGCGCAAATGAGCACAGGTACAGAGCTGAGCCACAAAATCTTCTGATTAAAGATGTAACTTTTGCTACTACCTGCTCTGTTCTGTTTATCAGTCCCCGTGAAAGACTGACAAGGAAAATCAAGGGTGTCTTGAGTTGCTAAACATGCAAATCTGGGCACAGGGCAAAACTTGGACTTTGCTGCCCTGCCCTGCTAAATTTCAGTYGGCCCATTTACACTGTTTGTGTGATATAAAAATCTGTCTAGAGCAAGTACTGAGCTGGGAATGTGCAATTCACAGCTTTCCTGGGGAGGTGTATTTTTAAATCTGGACCCAGTGAGGAAGAGCAATTTATTTGATCCTTCCCCTTAATTCTGTCTACGTGACAAAGAAATTGAGGTAAGAAGCAGAGACAACCTTTTCCATTCTCTGCAGTGAGTTTTTTGAGTTTATTTCAAAAGTATTTAATATTACTGATGGGAGTGCATTTATATGTCCATTTAAACCCTACGGGAGAGATGTAACCGCATGAAATGGGGACAAATTTGTGCCTATAGAGGGATTTAGGTTCTTGGGTCAGTATGAAGRAAAGTTCCACAGACATTTGTCACTCCTGCACTCAGGTGATGCCACTGAAGCCACACAGGACTTGGAGCTCTCAGCAGTGGTTCTGCCTGTCAGCCAAATGTTTTTGCAGCATAACTTGGTCCTATGAGATGGTTCTATTAGTCTAACACTGAAACATTGCACCTTAACCACAATACAGACAGATCAGTTGTACCACAAGAAAATAACCAGATTCCATTAGCTGTGATGCTAAATTGCCACCAGTTTGAATCCCAGATCCTTTCAACAAGAAGTTTAAATTCAAACTGAGGTGCCTAGACTTAAACTGAGATCTAGCTGTGTGTGCTCAGTGTCACTGAAAAGCAGAGCAGTTTTATATATGTGTTTATACAGAAGCTGATTTCAGGAACACAGCCTGAAAATTAATAACTGATATGGATATTTTATTTCTGAGAAATTTCTTTCTCCATCTTCTAAACTCCCTGTGTTCTTCGCGTTGTATAGATGAAGTTGCCTTGTAGTCTGACTTCAGGGAAGTTTGAATTGGGACTACAGCTTCTATCCACAGCTCTCCCATTGACTTCCCTTGGAGTTTAGGGCAAATCTCACTCTTTTCTCATCTGCATTCTCTCAGATCCCACAAAAGATTGTTGGGAATGCAATGTACTCAAATTGCTGTCAGGCCTAATTAATTTTCAGGGTGCTTGGAGTTGTTTGAATGAAAGGTGCTATAGAAAGGAAAAGGTACCAACTTTATTATCCTTGCTGTTGTTATTTCACAGGAGCCCTGTCCATTGTTCTCAGGAGCAGCCAATGCCTGGTGGAGGACTGCCTTCCAATCTTTCTAGACATGAGCTCTATTAACATACAAACGAACAGGTCACACTATTCTTGAAGCAGAACTCTTTAGCATTTTAATGACATTCACACTGGTGGCCCCTCAGTGCTCTGGAGAAATACAGGTTTTGCTTAGTGCTTAATAAAATAAGACAGTCATAAAATAGTCACTTGGGGCCAATGCATATTGTCACAAGAGATAAAACAGAAGAGGAAAATGACATGGATTTATCTTTTCCTGGGTGCCAAGTGTAGTTTCCATTTCTGCTAGAACCTCCTTATTACTGTTGCATTTATTCATGGCTACCTGGCAGAGGCATATATGGGGCTAAATTTTCAAGTGAATGCTCAAAAAAAGGGCTTAACTTCTGTTTCTGGACACCTGAAATGACAACCTTTATCTGTGGCTTAGAAAAGAGACCATTGTAGATATGGACTAATGTGGTGTGGACACTAGAAGTCATGGGATGGATGCACAGCCATCATATCCAGCCCTAAGGCCACCAGAGGACTACAACTGATGTCATCCAAGGACTGGTCTCACAGCTCTGGCTATGTAATTTGGTCCTCCTGTGCAAGATGAGCATTTCTGAGCATCTGGTCCTGCATATAAACAGATGAGATCTTTTTACATTTATGGCCACAGTAATATGCAGTACTTCACAGCTTTAGGTATATTTTAGATGTGACAAGGCATGGGAGAAACTTCTGCTCCTTCTTTCTTACAAAGCACAATTTACAGAATGCTTATTTGGATCAGAGATTCTACATGTCGCTTACATGAGTTGTGGATGAGAGAGAAAAAAGATTTGCTKGAAGGGCTTCATCCATAGCATAAAGAAGTGAGCAGAAATCACTCTCTTGATTCTCTTGAGCTTTGTACCAAGGCCTCAGTTAGGAATAACATTTTACTGTTGAAAAAAATTGTTTGGTGGCAAGATATGTATGCATGCCTTTAAAAACAGTCTTCTGTTAAAATATACTAGATTAATTTTTCTCTGTCATTTTTGGTTGAGAAACAAGCAGCTTCAAAAAGTGCAGGAGTGCACAGCAGCATTACCCACATCCGGTGCTTGTTGCTTGCTACATTGTCCACTATAGCAAAGGTGAGTTGTTCCATAAGGGGAAGAAAACACTTTAGGGCTTCCAGCAGCCAAGCAGAGAGATCAAGCAGAGCTCTGTACCAGCCAGAGGCTGTCCACATGCTGCTCCAGCCAGAAATGCTCTGTACACACACTGAAAATCATGGCAGGCATTTCAAGATGTCATGCTGACACTGATGTTGCCATTTTAAATTCATTCAATTAATATTCTAAAGAGGCAAAAACATTGCAGTAGTAAGTTTACCGCTGCTGCCCTCATGGAGCTAAACATTATAACAAGTGCTGATACTAAGTGGTTTTCTGAGTCCCATAAAGGTTAGATCATATCTTTGAGGATTTCATGCATTTTTTTCTTTTTTTTTTCTGATTAGTTCATTTTTTATTATTATTAGTTATAGTAAGGGAGTTTACCCAGAAGTGAATGAGAAAATGAAACTGAAAAGCAGTTAATTGGTACTTTAATTGCACAGATACAGGCTTTGAAATTCCAGCAGCAAACTGAAGTTACAATATTTACAGGGAAAAGAGCAACAGAGATATTGCTTTGCAGGCTTTTAATTGGAATCCTAATGAAATCACCTTGTGAAGGTGTGGGATGCCTGCAGCATGTACGTGATGGTGAAGGAGGTGACTCTGTGCATTAGCATTCACAAAGAGAGCAGCCTGTGACATGGTTTAGGAACAGTCTACTCAAAGCTTCCCAGATGTGGGGAAAGCAAACTTTGCCACTTCAAGAGCAGGAAGCTGAGCTTTACAGTRTACTTTTCTAGGCTTTGTCAGCAGTGGGTGGAAAAAGAGGGCACTGCCACTCCAAAAGGCAGCAGTGGCTACAGGTAAGGACCCCTGTGAGATGCGATGGGGCTCTTTGGCTTTCATTYGTGTTTACCCTAGGGAAAACTGGAGCACCAAGTAGATGTGCAYGGCTGATTTTCAGATGGAATGAAAAGCTGACACGAAACATGGCCTGTAACCAGCTCAGTATACAGGAGATTTTTCCCAGGCTCTACAGCAATAACGTAGGCCCAAATCACCTTCCTCCAAATCACCTTCCTGTCACTCTATCAATCAAAGAGCAATAAAGGCCCAAACAGATAACACTGAATCAGTGTGGCTTGGGTACTCCTGCAAGTATAGAATAAAAACCACCATTTTACATTTCCTAAGGATAGATAAGTCTAGGGTATGTCCGTATTCTTAGTCCACTGCCACTTTGGAAATGGCAGAAAAAGATTAGACTTTTTATTTTTCTGCCTGTGGTTTTATGCAGGAAGATCTATCCTGACTCGTATGAAATCACTATTTCCATAACTGTGATTATACCAATAAGAGTACTAATGTACTTACAGGAGTAAACCATCATGAGACTAATTTGTTAACATTTGAAGAACTTGGCCTGGAATAAAGARTATTTGTGTCATATGGGAGTCTGTCTCTGAGGGAACAGTGGTATTTTGGTCAGCATTCTCAGGGTTTTTGCACCTACAATGAGCATCTTGTAGGTGCAAAAATGAGCATCTTATCAAAGATGTTGCCTGACTATCAGGCTTCATGGGACTTAGCAGAACAGGCTTTGATGAACATTTTGGCACATTAAATGAGAGACATTGAATAAGGCTCCACCTGAAAACTCCCTTTTTATCTGATTTCAACTATCTTCTAGTGCATTGCTTGATCACAGAAATTTTCCATTCCTATTACAGAGATAGCAAAGAAGAAGGAAGAAACTAACTTATCAACCCAACAGAAGATGAACATGACCTCACTAATTCATCTAACAGAACCAAAGTTGAAACAACAGAATCAGTAAATCCCATTTATTGGTCTCTCACAAAAGCCCCTTTATTAATGTACCACTTTGAAGTATAATTCAGCGCACACCAAAGGCTCAATAAGCCACCAGGGCAGCAAAACTTTCTAAGAGAACCTCATGTTTTACCAAAACCACTAAAACAGTCCAAGTCCTCTAAGATCAATGACAGTAGCTAGTTAAAAGATCATTTTATATTTTGGTGTCTAGTGAAAGGCTTCTATTAAACATTACATTGGCAAGGGAATCCAAAATGTGACACTACCCAGATCTCTACTGCACTGCTAGACTAATAACATGAAATCTTAAGCAGGGCAAGAATTTTGTTTCATATGAAGGGTTAAATTCACTTTCAGAGGAAAGCACCAGTTTCCATATGAACATCTCAAGTCCTGTTTCCCATCCCTCATATCTTCTTTCCTTTGCAGAATATCTTTTTTAAAATGCAACTTTCAACTGAAGATGCATGTGGGTTTCAGCTTGCATGACAAACAAGCAAGCACACATTTAAGTTGAATTAACGCCATCAATTGTATTGTGCCCATCCCTACTCTCMCTGAACTCAGTAGGAGGCTGGTAAGAGCAGAGTACTGAGTTATTTGGCATCAGCAAGGATTGTAAAGGCTTTTGAAAATTATGGAAGCATGAGAAGCCATGCCTATGTAAGAGAATGGAAAAATAATAGGAATATTTATATACACTAGCAAGTGACATTTTGTAGGAAATTTTACTCAAGAGATCATTCTCTTCCATTCTGGTCTTAGCACATAGACTAGACTAGACTAGACTAGAATAGAATAGAATAGAATAGAAATTTTGAAGGGACCCACAACAATCATCAAGTCCAACTGCCTGATATAATAACATTCCATTCTTTTCTCTTTTCCTCCATATATACATATGGGTCATTTATATGGTGTCTGCATTCTCCAAGTAAACAAAAAATGTGCAAAATTTTGAGACTATAGAATTTAATTATAAATTTAATGATACTAACTTTCAGACAGAGATGGATTATCCATTTCATCAGCTAAGTAATCTTTTGATGCCCCTTTGATCTCTTCATTTGCAAATATTCTTCCACATTAAACTTACAGCCTCTCTTTCATTTGGATAAATTCAATTGTGCAACTTCAGGGCATTTATTCATGAGTATCTTAGAAAATCTTTCTGAGAGCCAGTAAAGAAAACACAAAACATTGTCTCTGAGACTAACGCAGTATGTATCTGCTTGGAGTATTCAGGATGTTCCACAATCAACATGATACTGMATTTAGGGGTAAAAAAAAGACTAATTTTTGCTTGTTGGGACAGATTCAAAACACACCAATGTAAGAGGTCCGTTAACTTCACTGAGCTCTGGATGAAGCTTCCAGTCTAGGAAGAAGGATGCTGCTGTGCACTCCAACAGCAGCAGTAGCCCTGGCAGTTATCTTTGCCCCTAAACATATCCAAAAAGCAATTTAACGCACCAGCAGCAATTGCCTGTTAATCGGGCTAGAAAAAAAGGTAGCCTGGGAGGGTGGGTTTAAAAAGAGGAATGTGGCACTATTATGTATTGCTTGCAAAGTAAACAAGCAACATCAGTATAGTCATTTCCTAATTACGAGCTGTTTCATAAACTGTAAATGCTAACATGGGAGAGGTAAATCATAGCAATTTAATTAATAAAACACTTTAGACAATTAAATCCATATGTGCATGTCCTGGGGCACAACATCAATAATAGAAGCTTGCAGGCATATTTTGGAAATTTTATGCAATCATTTGCAGATCTTGTAGTCAATAATTGGTGCAAACAGTTTTAACCGTTCCTTGCCCAGTCTGGAAAACTGAAAGGCAYTGCTAATTATAATTATTATTATTGATTTCATTACTGTTACTTTGTTTCCCATTTTTCCATTCTATGTGTATATTTTAAAATTATTTCTGTGYAGGCTACAAAATTAATCTGAATTAAAATTCTTGTAAGAAAGAAACTTAAATTTCTCTGAAGTCTGAGTACAATTTCTGAACAATGAGACTTGAACTCTGGAGTTTAAGGATCTATCTGTGAGCAAAGATATCTTCACAGCTTTTGGAGACTCTAAGCACAGAGCTGAAAGGTGATTTACAGCTAAAAGATGTTCAGAGAGACTGCCTCGTGTGCAATAAGGCAGACTTGTGCACAGGCTGTTATCCTGATACTTCACAAACCAGGTTGACAGCAATCCAGAAAAGAAACTAAACTCCTGTGTACCTAGAAAGTGCTGGGGTCTTCCAAGGCTCATTAAGCCTGGAGAAGGAAATACCATGGTTCCTATCCTTACATTGGCTCCCAGCTAATTTCCAGTGTCCATGTAAAGCTTTGTTCTTACAGTTTCAGGCAATAATGAATCCAGCCCTGGCAACATCAAAGCGTGGTATGATCTTTGAATCACTATAACTGCATGTCCTCTGGGACAATGCAAATCACAAAGACTTTTAAAGCAATTAATGGATTCAGCCCCATTTACATCAAAGTTCCAGTTCTGATTTATGCACTGCCATGATAGCAGTGCTTCCTGGGGACAAGGCAGTTCACAAAGCCCCAGAAGCAGCATATAAATGCTGGGGACATCTTCAGTTAAGGGGATCCCACAGTGCATAGTCTTCCAGTAGAGATCAAACAGATGTTCAATCTCCAGGGAAAACAGCCAAGCCTTCAGAGAAACTCCACTTTGAGTCAAACATGTAGTTTAAGCCCCTGAAGCTTAACTGTCTACTCACTGTAAACCTTAAATGTCCATACGCTTCCCAGAAAGAGACAAAGAAGATATTTAATCCCAAAAAGGGAAGATTTGCCAAAGACTTAATGAAATCCACCAGGGGTTTCATCATGTCTATTGCTGTCATATCAAAAACAATGGATGATGATTTTAAATTGTTGAACAGATAAGTAGAGACATGAATTAGTTGGCAAAGTGTCTTTGCTCTTTACTTATGAAGATAGTATGGGGGAAAAAATCCATTCTCAAGAACACACTACCAATAACCATGAATTCCATCTTCCCTTGAATATTTGTTGTCTCAAGTTGTTTTAAGTATTGCCATAATGTTTCTCTCTGCAGAAAATCAAGAGATTAAACATATGTCCTTCTTCCTGATCTGTAACAGATGATGTTTCCATTGCCTGTTGTTATATGCAGRGTCAGAATTCCATACATTTCAATCTGCAGAGCATTTGAGGCTTTTTGAGAGAGTAAAGTAAGTAAAGTAAGTAAAGACTGGTGCTGTTACTGATAATGGTGCAAAAATATTTGTAGGGAGAGAAAAAATCAGGAACCTTCTGGAAATGTGGATTAAAGAACCTAAGAGATTTAAAAATTTCAGTGTTGAATTGCAAACCATTGTAAATTGAAGCTTAATTTTTTTCAAATTCCTTTTTAATTATTATTATTCAGTTATTTGGTAATTCAACAGAGCATACCAGAACAGTTCTATTTTAAACTGTGAGAGGACTTGTCGCGTGCAATTCTGACATAAGGGATGTTGGTTGTAGCTAYGTGGACCATTATGAAGTAAATTGCCAATATATAATAATGACTATATGCTTTTTGGTTTTATTTATAATTGTTTTTTCTACCCTGTAGAACATAGTAAAGCTCTTCTGGCTCATGCATGTTTTCACAGCGTGGAGTGATATCAAAATGAAGAATGCTGAGGTGGTTACTGGCAAAGCATTACAGGGAATATGTTTGTTTGACATCATTTATATGTAAATCCTGCTCCAGTTCATCGAGATGTTAGGCAATTTCAGAGCCATGCTGCACTGCCTTACTACCTTCTCACAGGAGTTTCTTCTGTTACACTGCTTTGATTCCTGATACAGGCTGGCCTCCTTCCTTGGATGAGGAGTGAGCAAATGCCTCCATCACACTTCAAGTCCCATCGCTCAGCTGGGCTGGTACATGTTTCCTGTGATAACACTGCTGCTGACTCCTGCTGCCCCAGCTCTAAAACTGTCTTGGCATCTGAGAATGATTTTCCCATCTTTTTTTTGGTGACTCAGTACTGCTTTACTGCAGAAAATCTTGATTGAAAAGGGAAAACTGGCAGTCAATGTTCTGAACTGGCACTCCTTTTGGCTGTCTCCTTCCTCCACTTTGGAGCTGTGAGAGAGCTGAGACATCGCCTTGTGTAGCACGGTCCMTAGTGGGGTTCTGCAGGGCTGCACCCTCAGCCCTGTGCTCCTTGATATCTTCATAAACAACTGGGATGTGGGACTTGAAGAAATAGTAACTAAGTTTGCAAGTAACACTAAATTGGAGGAGCTGTCAACTTCCTCAATGGCAGAAAGGTCCTGCAAAGACATTTTAACAAATTTGAGGAATTGGCAAGCACCAGCTGTATGAAATTCCACAAGAGAAGGTGACAKATTCTGCACCTGAGACAGGACAGCCCTGGATGTACAGACAGACTGGGGAATGAGAGGCTGGAAAGCAGCCTCATGGAAAGGGACCTGAGGGTCCTGGTCAGTGGCAAGCTGAACAGGAGCCAGCAGTGCCCTGGCAGCCAGGAGGGCCAACCCTGTCCTGGGGGCATCAGGCACAGCATGGCCAGGCRGGCAAGGGAGGGGATTGTCCTGCCCTGCTCTGAGCTGGGGCARCCTCAYCTCCAGTGCTGGGGGCAGTTTTGGGTGCTACAATATAAAAGAATATAAAGGTGTTAGAGAGAGTCTAAAGGAGGGCTACAAACATGGTGAAGGGTCTTGAGGGGTAGCCTTACAAGGAGCAGCTGATGTAATTTCAATTGGCTTCAAWTTTTATTGAGTCTGAGGTGCAGCAGCAAACCATCCCATGCGATCTAAATTTATGATAGGCAGACCATGAGAAACATAAGCCTTACTGTGAGATGTGGCCTACAGAATGCTGCTGCCACCAAGGTGGCACCTTTAGCTGTGTGCCTAAAAAAAAGAAGTGAAACTCCCAAACAGGGATGATGTTGGTCTTTTTATACTGCAAGAGCCTGCTTTCATCTTACCTAGAAAAGATATTCATAAAACAGTAGTTGCTACTGGCAGCCAGGTATGCTCACCTGTAAAGAGTAAAAGCATCATGACCTAGGGTGAATTTGGGAGGAAGCACTGTGTGTGTTAGCCTTCCCTCGGGCCCTGGGCAGCTGGCAGGAGGCCACTGCAAGAGAGGTGGTCAGAGGCTACCTCAGGGATGGAATATTGTCCTTCTAGACTGGATTCCCTCCTGTTGTCACCAGATTGAGGTAGTATCTTACAGATGTTCCAGACACTGATTATTTTTGTGGGCTCTGTCAGGGAATGGAGACACCAATTGGTGGGATATAATCATCATCATCATCATCTTCATCATCATCATAAAATATTGCTGTTATTATAGTAATAGTTATTATAATAATGACACTAGCAACCACAAAAAAAAGAAAAAAAAGTCCTCACTTGAGGCTTTCAAACAAAGTTTTCTGGCCAGATCATTATCATTGAGATTTAGAGAACACTGGAAGTGTTTAGCACATTTGCTCAATTTTGAGGGACACATTTGTTTATTAAAAGGGACTAATCATACTGTCATTATTAGAGAAGGAAARTGGTGTGAATCCCAACAGCTCCCTGATATATCCAAAAGTGATTGCAGTCAAAAACTAAACATAGTCTATTTCTCACTGTAATAACAGGGGAGTTATTACAGAGTGATATGCATGAGATTGCAATAATCCACTGTCAAAATTCAATGCTTTTTCTCTCTTCACTTCATTTGGTAATAATAAAAATATATTTTCAGGACATCGTATAACATCATGGGGATTTTCTTTTTGTACTAATAGCTACACGGGTTTAGATATCTCCCCAGTAAATTATAATTTAATTTTCAGCTATTTAAAGGTCACTCTGAATAATATATATGCTGCTTAATAATCAGTTAAAATAAAGGCACCTTTCAGGAGTGTAGGCTAATAGCAGTATTGCCTTTGCACAGGCCTTTGCTGTTTTCATTTGTTGTATGATCAATGAAGCAAGAGAGAAGTTCCCCTCATACACCCAAGCCAGATCTCCAGTCTTTCTTTCTTTCTCTTTTTAATGGGAGGAACAAAACCTTTTCGCAATCAGCAGTAATCTCTCCAAAGGTCTTTTAATTTAAAAAGTCATAAGTGTTAATTAGCTATTATTAAGTGCCCCCTGTATAAATTAACGTGATTGATGAAAAAATTAAGGGTAATGAAAAATGTAGCAATGCATGTATTTTTAAGAGACTATATTAAAGATGAAAGTCCCCAAAGACAGAAACTAAGGCCTGCTGCACCCGTGCCCTGCCTTTATTAGTATTAGTAATAAAAAAATATATAGATATATATCTCAGGAACGCACATGGATATGTTGGATATACCAGTTTTAATATACTTCTCACTTCACTGAGCTTTGAATACCTCTTTGTCACAAAGGCTTATTCCAGTGTGGTATACTGTCCAAATTCTATTTGTTTTGTGGACCAAAATGAGTTCCTTTGAAATTGGAAACTGACATCCTGAGCTGGAATGAAAAGAGAACGGAACTAACTGAATAACTGGTTTTCTCTAAATTTTGTATATTCCTCARTAGGACACTACAGTATTTTACAAAACAAAGTCTTGTTTTATCTGTTATCAGAATAAAAAAAATCAACAAACAAACTTTTTTTTTTTCCTCCACACAGCTGATTTTCTTTTCTGTTATAAAGAGTTTATAACTTCACTGGGTTYTGCCACCTATTTGTCTACATGAAGCTGATTGAACCATTGTTTGTTTTAACAACATTTCACAAGAAACAGGTTAGATTAGGCCACAGCAACTGCACATCAAGAGATATTTTTCCAGTGAAAGCCATTTGAATAAATTATATCAGATCTAGATATTTTCTTTGTCTTCTTCCTAAGTACCCAGAAAATATTACTACCATCACCATCTAGTCACTAGTTTACTTGCATTTCTGGCCTCATATAAAATCATAATCATAATGGGACCYATGCTACATTAACACCAATTAAAGAATAGCTCCCGCCAAAACCAGGCTGCCACTACTAAGAGAAGGACTAGGAGAAATTTATTACTAGCCTTCTTACATGCTACAAACTCAGAATCCCTCTCAAAGAGACAGAGACTTAACCCTAGGCTACAGGACTCCACTGAGGTRTGTGAGCAGTCAGAAGTTGCACMATCCRTGAAGTTTCATAGGCTGTGAAAAGRCCTGGCTTTCTATGGCAACATGTCATGTAGTGTGGCCATCATACCTGCATCACATCCTCCTGCTACCTGGTCAGCAGGCTGGGGGGCTGTGAAACTGTGTCTTGTGGGCTGGCTGGCCAGACCAGGGATTCTGCATGGCAAAATTGGTTTGTGTTCGCTGGCTCTGGGTAGCCTGCAAAGTGTCCAATCTCTCACGAGCATGTAGTCCCCAAAAATGGCTTCAGAAGGTTCATGAAATCTCCTCTTCTTCCCTCAACCCAGCCTCCCAGAAACTATTATGTAGAACTAACATGGGAGTACTTCTCTGTAACCCTACCTGATGAATCYGAAGCTGAACGTGATTCAAGGTATTGGATAGTCATGAACAGCACAAGCTTATAAGCTTGTTATCCTTATTTTATTTTGTTTTCAGTCTGTAGCTTCTTCACCCCAGTTCTGCATCTTGTTAACTAAACTAAATGGGAATTAAACTGCACTGTTCTACAGACTGCTAGCCCTGGAAGTCCAGACTAACTTCTATGGTTTAGAAACCAGCATAACTCAAAGTATAGGTATATGTGATGTATGATATTAAATCTGTCCAACACCTTCCAGTATGAGACCATATTTTCCATTTGCRCATCACCTTTTTTCATTTAATTAAGTAATTGTAATGAAATAATTTTTCAGTGCAACAATCTATCTCACTAATAGTTTTAAAGCAAAAAKGGCTAAATATTTTTGAGAGAAAATGTAGTTTTCTGGTTCTAATAAAAGMATCTTGCAGTTATTCGTTGAATATATGCCCCACATTTTATGCTCTAGTGCAAAAGTTGGAAAGTGGGAAGAATATACTAGATATATGCCTTTAGCACAAATTTGATCAAATCTCAAATCTCTATAAACCCTCTGTGAAGTCTGCTGTCAAGAATTGGAAAGATTTTGACAGCTGAAGTCTCTGAAGAGCCTGACTGTATTAAGCAGCCCCATGCAACGAGCAAGGTGCACRTGCACTGCTCCCAGAGGGCTGGGCATTCTTTAGCCAAGAGCTCCAGGGGAGAAGAAAAAAAATTATCTCAACACACCAGAAAAGGAGAAAAGACCAAAAGAACAGCTATATTAAGTCAGATCAAAAGATCATCTAATCCAATACCTTTTTWTCTGAAGGCGATAAATAGTAGATGCATAAGGAAAAGTACAAGAATAAAGTATGAAGCAATACTAGCCCTGAATATACTTCAGTTTTCTGAAAAATTTGCAACTCTGGGACTTCTGGAGTCAGAGGTAGTTTCTGTTTATGAAATCATCACCAGATTTCTCCTCAATGAGCCTGTCCAGTCCTGGGCTCCATGTGAACCTCAAGCTTCCATAATACAGAAAGAATTGCTATGAAGARCCCTTTTTCCTTTGCTTTGAATTTGTTCCTGTTCCTTTAATATCCCAATAGCTGTTGTATTGGAAGATGAACAAACCTGTCTATAGTGTTAATTTTCATTCTGCACAAACAGAACTKGAGTCTAGTGAAAATCCAGAGATGAACATATGATGTTCTTCTAATGCATGATAATACATGGAAGTGGTATTTCAGTTGTAACAAATCTCTGCTTGTGAGATTTAAAAGACTTACACAGAACCATAGCATAATTTAGACTAGAAAGGACCTATGTGGTGGAATGGTTTAACCCTAGCACAAAGCAGGTCCAACTAGGTGCTCASAGACTTGGCCTGGCAAGTTTGGAATATCACCAAAGATGAAGAGTGTGCAGCCTCTCTGGCAACATTTTCCAGTATTTGACTGTTCTCATTGTGAAAATTTCATTTCTAATATCTAAACAGAGTTTTTCTTATTGCAGCTTGGTCCCACTGCCCATCATCCTTTAAGTATGAGCTGTCTTTATACTTTCTTGGATGGTAGAAGATAGAAATAAAATCTCACCTAAAACAGCCTCTTTCCAAGTGAAATCATCTAGTGAGCTCCTCAGCCACACCTCATATATCCTGTGTTTCCACCTCCAACCATCTTGTTGGCCCTGCACTGAACTAGTGTCAGTATGACAATGTCCTTTTTATGGTGGGAAGACCAAAACTGAACATAGTGCTCAAGATGCAGTTTCATGGGTAATTATAGGGACATGTTCATTATTTTGCCTTCCAAGCAGTGTCCCAGGGCCCCCAGACCCCTAGACAAAGGCTTTATATTTGTTTTTAGTGAACAGGCATGGAATGAGAACACTGGGGAAAAGTTATTAGCTCACTGGAGGAAGTAACTGGAGGCCAGTTTCCAAGAACACAGCAGCCTCTGAGCCTTATCTGGCATTAACAATCACAGCCATATTCAAGGCTATGGAAGCATGCAAATTTATATTAGCTGAGAAGGTGACGTGCTGCCCAAGCCATGGGAGCATTCTAAAGCCAGTTGCAGAAACTCTATTTCTTTTCCTCAGTGACCCCATAACAGAGTAAATCTTTATTAATTTGCATTTAAATGTAGAAGAAAATACTCCCTAAAAATCTAGATCTGCTGACTTGGAGAAAAGTCCACCACAGCAGCAGAAAGATTCCCAGAGATTTAAGTGGACTACATTTGACTTTTTCATGAAATTTACGCTCAATTATCAGGAACTATTATTCCTCATAATCTACAGCACAAGTCACTCTGGAACAGATCTTATGCCACCCATCCATACAGAGTCTCAATTATTCAAGAGCACAGTCCTTATGAACTTTATTTTATATGGAAAATAAATAGATCAAACTACCAACCCAACATTTAAAGACTAGAAAGATCTGTTTTTTACTAGAAACCTGTAGAAATTTCTATCCACTTCAGTAAAATCAAAGAATGCTTTCAATTGCACAAGGCCTTACTTTGTAAAAAAGAATACCCTTGGATTGTGTTTAAATATGTACAAAAAAATCTGCAAATTTTGTGCCTCTCTATACTATAAATCATTCCTCCATAATAATGCCTTCCTGTCCAAGCACACTAATCAAATCTCTTCCCTGTCACTGAAATTATTACATTTTAACAAGCACAGGATTTAATCATCAGTGCAGGCTTTTCATGCGTTTGCTTCATTCAGGTCTTGACAGCAAACCTTTACTCATGAGTTGTCCTTACAGTGGTGGTTTGATTACCATTTTGACTACTCATGTGAGTAATACTTTCCTGTGTCAGGCCTTTAATTAGCTGAATGCTTTCAGAGGTATTTCTATAAACTACATTTTCTCTGTGAACCATGGTATCCTTTCTCCCTCCCTAATGTTAATGATTTGGGCAGGTATGTATTTGCCTGATGTATCAATCACTTTCTCCTCACTTTCTACACATATAAAGTCTTTCTGATTGCTTCTCATGAATTTTAAGAAGCTCCTTTGATAGAAAAGACCTTGGCATCTGTATTGCCGGATAGGATGGCATGTCATGTAGAATTTAATGATTTGTGACTGAAATACAGGGCACTGCCCAGCTAAAACATTAGCCCACGTTGTTCTCAAACTTGCCAGCTGTTTTGCTTCTTTGTCTTTCTGATGCCCTCTCATGGCTTCTGCACCTTGAAGGTCATCTGTGCATGTTCACAGGTCTCCATCAGCATCCAGGAGTGACTACAGATGTTGCTAAGGCGATTTCTTTAATTAGATGAGTAGCTGTTCATTGGCAGAATGTGCTGCACCTGGGAATAACAATGACTTTCTGTAATATATTAATCTATTCCTGTTAGAGACTTGAGGTGAGGAGAAGGAACTTTTAAAACTCGATGAACTGTCTAAATTGACTTGTTATTCAAAATGCTCAATTTTCTATATAAACTGATGGATAATCAAAAGTTAAAACTCATCAGCAATGCCAGAGATGTCCTACAGCCAAATGTTTGTTTACAAACATTTTTGTTCTGTGWCATATATTCAAGGAAGACCAATCTTACAAGATTTTACAAGTTGTGGAAAGATTAAAAATCCCACATCAGAGCCTGAAGAGTGGTCACGCTACAGCTGCTTCTCCACTAACTCAGATGAGTAACTCAGTGGACTTTGCAGGAGAGCAGCTGAGAGGGAGCTGTGCAAATTAAATCCTGCTAGCTCATTGTGGTAACAGTAATATCTATAGAAGGTTGAAATGGAAGCTGGGGAGGTAACTTCTAAGGCTCTGCTAGATTAGTCAGGGCTTACCTGTCATCATGTTTGAGTTAGAGGCTGGAATGCCAACTAAAAGAAAGTAAGTTTGACAAGGAAATTCCCATTGTGCTCTGCTCCATTTCTCATTGACCCCCTGTGATACATCATATTGCAACAAATTCTGACAAGTGATGAATAATCTGAGTTCTCAAGCTCATCCAGGGATTATTCTCCCTTCTTCACCTTCAGGAAAAATTAATTTGTTTGCTTATAAAATATTCATCTTATATTCAAGCATTAATAACAGTTTCAAATGTAAAACATTCAAACCTTATTTGGTTTGGAGGAGAGGGAAAGTGGATCCACTTTTCACATCCAGATAATGATGCTGTTTTTTCTCTATTGCATCAAGTTTCAAAAAGGGCTGGTTTTCCACATCCWTCGAATATTTTTTTCAATGAGATTGTGAGCAAAAAGGCAAAAACTTAAAAACAAACAAACAAAACACTTCGGGTCACACAACTCATATTTGCTCATTTCTGTAATATCTGCCAAGACTGAGAAAAGGCTACACAATTTCTGCAAGATCTCACAAATAGCAGGAGGAATGCAGAATCCTTTTTTTCTGGCATGAAAAAGGCTTAAGCAAACAAGGGAAAAGGGGATTGCAAATGAGAATTTTCAGAATTGTACCCAAACTCTAGACAACACAAAGTATCTAAGTAATGAAATTAATTTTCCAATGCAACTATTTCTATTTTACTACTACCACTGTTCCTAGTGAGGATTTGAGGTCATCTCAAGCAGACTGGTCAGTCCATACCCTCAGATCAGAAACAACTWCATCAGATTCCAAATCCACCCTTGGGTATTGCAGATCTTATGGGAAACAAGATAATTGAATGTTCTGAGAACCCTAGRAGCTGATTCAAGCAACTGCCCTAGATAAGCCTGATAGGTGAAACGAGGAGAGAATTTTAGCCTTAACTCTGAATATCCCTGCATTCRCCATTCATACAGGCAATACTTCACTAGGCAACTACAGCCCTGGGAATGCAGGGGGCAGTCTCCACTAATGTTATGAGTTCTGTGATATTAAGAAATCTCCACTGGCTCAATTGATCAAGTTCTGTCACTGCATAAGCCACCTCAGTAGCGCTGGGGGGTTGTTCTACCTCCTTAATACCAGCAACTACAAGACAGCAAAAAATTCAATATTTTTCTCTTGTTGGTACTCCCGCTTCACATATGCATATCCTTCTGCTACTAACTGCAATTGTACCACCTTAAGGCACAGATTTACACACCTACAACACAAAAAATATGAGTGGGATGTCCATACCTATAAATGAAAGGGCCTTAGAGCTGTGACTCCCACTCTTGTCAAGTTCAATTTCAAACAGCTTCCAGAAGTTCTTGAGACACAGTTATGTTTTCCCACTCTAGGTCTTCTTAAAAAGCATTGGAAAGCTCAGCTGTGTGGGGGAAAAACATCACAACTGTCTTGCTAAAGGATAAAAACAGAGCAAACCACACTGCCACTGAAAGCCCCTCCCTGTCAATAAAGCAGTTTTACAGCAAAAACATTTATTTTTATTTTGTTTTTCATTCATTGTCATCAAGTCCTAGCTGTCTTCAGGAAAAGGATGAATTTGACAGTTTCATGTTGACTTTTACATTTCCCATTACTGACTCTTTTCATGTCTGTCCTAGAGCAAAAATACATTTCCCTTTTTAAGCTTTTGATGATAAAAATCTCATCTGTAACCTCATAAATGATCCTTTATTATCTATATTAATAATGAATAAATGTCTGTTGAATATCCCTGATCCTTTGCATTAATAGTGCCAGATGTATTATAGATAACCTTTTGATTTAACAGCACAAACTGTGAAACAATATTAAACCAGCAAAGGACTGATCTTACTGGAGTCACTGAGGTCAAAATTATAAACATTTCTTTCATTTCTATTTGTAAATTGTTCCATTATGCAGCACTAGTCTCCATCATTTATTTTTGAGAGAGATACCACACTAGCAGCACTTCTAGAAATAGAGCTCATAAATAATACCTTGAATAATTTTTTTAAACATTTCCGTCTCTTCTACTTCTCCTTCCTCATGCCTCCTGATGATCTTAATTAATAGAGCATTACTACATGAGCAGATCCACTTCCGTTTACTGCACTATCATTTAAAAATATGTTGCTTGCCTCTTTTCCCATTAGCCCTGTCAGAATCAGGCACAAACTTCACTCAATCATTTTTTGAGATGACACTGAGAGAACTGTAGTTATTCCTGAACAAAAGGATGAAGCTCCCATTAGTTTAGCAGAACTGCATCCCATAAGTTTGACTGCTTTTCTCTTACATACCTTATGTGATCATTCCTTTATGGCCATTTTCAAGTAGGTTGCTGCTTTACACTGGTGGCCATAACATCTGAAAAGCCATTTGCCTCTAACTCTGGATAACACTGATCTTAAATATTCCCTTCCACCTGCTGTCCTGTGACTCCTGTTCCAGCTTCCAATGCCTTGAATAGAAGAGAAGAACCTTCTTCAATATTAGGTAACAAAATACGGTGTGTCTTTTTTTTTCAAGACAAGAAGAAATAGATTCCCACTAAAGTCAAGTGGGAAATATCATAGTTTTGTGCTTATTCTTAACTGTAGTTTCTGAAATAGATTACGCTGCTGTGGCTAAAGCACAGCAATTCCCCACACCCTTACCTGTAGAAAAAAGTGTAGCTATACTGTTACCAGGCCAATTCAAAAAAAACTGGAAAAGTTCCTATTGCCTATGCAGCACTTTATTTCTAGGATGGGTGCCCTGACAGGGTCACCTGAAAAATGTTAGTTGAGAAACCTAGTGGCAGATGGAGCTGCTTTTGTGCAGCCCAGCTTTTATTCCCAGCTTCATGCTACCAAGTTTGTCTAGGAACTATCTTTAGGAATACTCCTGTACCTCAATAGCTGGAACACAGTTTATCCCCAGATACTTGTGGGTCTTTTAGAAGCATTAAAATAACATTCTGCAGTGATAAAATTGCTATCAGTACAATTCAATAACTACTAGTTTAATGTCTAAGCATAGTTAGTAGTGCAGTGACCCCTTTGGTTCTGTTCAGGACCCTGCAGCGGCTGCAGTTAGTCCCAGCTTAACTATCAAGAAAGTATTTCAAGACTTGGACATGAAAAATGTAAAATTATACTTTGGAGTCAATATTAAAGTGAGTTGCAACAGTTGTCTTGGAATTTAAGAAAGAAAACAATAGGTTTTGATACAGTAAAAGTGTACCAGGTATCAATTTTAAAGTGTGAAGATAAACACCAAACTTCAGAATTATTGAATTGTACCATTGGTCAAGTTTTGATGAACCACCACCAAAACAGCATTTATGGCTTTGATTTTCAATTACATATATTGTAATAAACACTGTCTGCAAGGACTATTCTCTGATTCTATCACTGCTGGAATTACCCAGGCACAACAAATGTTCTCAAAATGTTTTTATAGACATATACGTAAGAAAGTAGCATGCTTTGGGCAGTTTAGCAATCTGTAGGCTGAAAAAAATCCTATTTCTGTAATCTTACAGCTGAATTTGGATTTTTATGTCAGTTCAAACCATGCTGGAAGCTGTGAGTGAAAACCTGATAACGTTGAAGTCAACAGCAGTAATATTCGGCTATTCCAAAGAAAGTTAAAGGTAGCTTTTGAAAAATAACCAACCAAAAAAAAAAGATGAAACAATTTAAATAAAATAAAATTAAATTGCTGAGATAATAGTAGTCAAAGTTGACATTAAAATTTATGTCGTTTGTTATCGCTTCAAAGGAAAAAATAAGTACCTCTCTTCTGCCAGTGTTGTAACATTATCATACATCAACTAATTCCATTTGATTCATGAGTTACATCCATAACAGTTACGGCCGTTAGGCAAGATCTGCTTTAAAGGCCTAATCCAAGAAACACCTGCATACTTAATCACTTCAGTCACAAGCACAAGTCTTCCCTGTCTTGCAGACTCCTTTGCAGTACAACATGCGAGCATCTGTCAGGAAAGGCATGTAAGACACATTTGGCCAAATTCCTGGCTAATCTGTTCTGGAAAGCGGCGTGGCAATATCCTCATTCTGCSTATCATCCTGTCACATCACTGGGTGGGTTCTGTTTTGGTTGTTTCAGAGAACACCCAAGAGCAACAGAATTAGATGGACACATTGGCAAGTGCCAAAATGAATCTGCCTGTGAAATCTTGGCTCAGTGGGTCCAAGAGTAGTKCTGTTGCTGGCTTGGAGCGGACTTGGAGGGCTTCACTCTAACTTCAGCTACCAGTATTGGTTATACATAATGTATGCGTGTCAGTAGTACCTACCTTAAACCTCCTCTGTAATCTCAAACCAGAGAAACAGATTTTCCAGACTACTCAGGTAATTAAAGTTCAAAATAAATGTAATTTACTTAGGCTAAGCCCTGACAGGGGGATTTGTAACAAAATTCACATATTTGCTACATTCTTTCTTAACTGCATAGCAAAACACTGCAGACTTCATGGTTTGCTTTCTTGTTGAATGATAAATAGTGCCTCAAATTAAATGTATTTGTTCTTTGTGAAACTAAACTACAGCTTCCTAAAGACAGTAATAGCATTTCCTTTTTGTGTTGCTTTTCTCTCCATTTCCTCTTGATGAAAGCCACAGTCTGCATTGGCAGGTTTTAGTATTTCAGCTGGGCTGATAGCATCAAAGATATTTCATGCCTTGAACCTTTCCTTTGTCTTGACTGTTCTGCATACAAAATACTCCCACATCTGATTCTTTGACTTTTCCTGTGATTCTTTGCATCTCTAACTTTATTCTATTTCTCTAAATTAACATGCTATTCTATTTAATGCCCCAGACATCTAGGTGGTTAGCACACCTTCAAATCTTCTCCCCTTTCCTTTCTGTTTGCTACATTTACGCTGTTACAAATATTAGAAAATGCYGATGTTAGTCTCTCACTTCCTTTATGAATTTCCTCATGTTCATTGGCACCAGCTCTTCAAAGACTCTTGCTCAAATAATTTGATGATATTCTCCAGATATTTCATGCTGTGAGCCACAGCAGAATTGTTACTGACAGTTGACAGAGTCCTCATCACACCCTGTGACTCTAGATAAGAGAAGAAAAGCCAGAGTTTGAAACCTTTTATCTTTCTTTCTTGTTCACGTACAACTCTGGATTCTGGTTTCAGTTAGTAGAAGAAAWTTGTTGTGAAAAATGTGTTTCTGCTTCCAGAATCTGGACTACCTGTGATRTGTTGAAGAGACAATATTTCCTGCAGAGATACAGCCATAAGTGTGAGACACTAATAAAATAATAAAAATGGAATAACAGTTGATGAGAGAAGTAGAGCTCTAGCTCAGCTGCTCTGAATGTTGGACAAACTTTAATTCTCAGTGTGAAACCCAACAATATAGTTTTTCAGAGGTATYCATCATGAAACACTGAATAAAACCACTACTAAAATTCACAGGCTTGCAGGTGATCTTTGAGAACAACAATAACTTTCTTTAATCAAAGGTCTAAACAGTTAGGTGCAGAATTCCCTGACTTATGTTCTACCCCTGAACTTCCTCCCTATGTTGCAACTCTGCAAATGAAGCTACAGCAAACTGGCCTTAATCCATCCTTTCTCTTCCATCCTGCCCATAAGAATAGGACTCTTTTGGTATTTAGCATATTTTCCATCTTTGATCAGGTGAAGATTCCTGAATACCAGAAAAATCAACCTCTAAAATACATTAGCCATCAGAATTTGATAWTTTTTTTATTATTGTAAAAGATTTCTTGAAGTTATATCTAAACAAAATTGCCCCAGCCTGTCCTCAGTGGCGCTGCATATTAGAATGAAATTCCATAACTGACAATAAATAAATCAGAAAAGCAGGATTTTACTGTTCCTGATGTTTAATGCTGTCACACAAAGAGTAATAGTCAATGCTTTTACCAGAGTAAGTAGAAACAAGATGACATTCTCTTTCAGTTCTGAAATTTAAGATAGCATGCCATTAGTGGTGAATGATAACAGTGTTTTAAGTCCTTTTTCTTCTTGTTTTGAGGGAACCTAATTATTTTTTTTTCTTCATTGAACAAGAACATTTTCTGTCTACAGTCCAATAAACACAAGGGGTATGTTTTTTAGCCTCATTCACAGTCACCCTTTCTGGTTCTTCTGTCAGCCTGGAATATTATTTTAACCATCTTCAAAGAGGTCATCAGGGCAGAAGTAGTCAGAGGGAAAATGTGGGGGAGGGGGAAAAGCAGAGAAATAAGTAAATGCAATAATTGTTCTTCTATGAAGAAAAAGGCRGAAGAAAAAATATCCAGCTTCATCAGTAATGCAGGCCCTGCCATCCCCAGATGTTACAGAAGCATTAGAATTGCTCCCTGCAAGAAAAATTGGATTAGTCACAATCTTGTCGACTAATGGGCACACTCTGTGATCTTTAGAGCTTCATTTACTGGGTTAATAGTGCTTTGCCTGAGTTCCTTTGCAATAGGGAAAAAAAAAAAAGAACCTTGTAAGAAGAAATATTCTGGGTGCAGTCCACAGCCACTGACACGAGTAATATCATATTCATCACAGACAGACCTCGTATCTCATTACTACTGAAGAGTTTGCCCCCAAGGCATTTGAGCTCAGTCAGGCCAGGCCCCTCATGTGGAACCGTTCAGGTATATTGTGAAATGATTTAATGCGATAATAATGTCCACTTTGTGAGATAGATTATGTTTTTTATAGTGGCTGATGGTTAATGAATGATACATTAGCAAACATCACTAAAACATTATTGAGAAAATGCAGATATGAGATAGTAACTCCCTTATTCCCTACCCCCACTCTCTCCCAGATGCATAAAAATGGAAAGCAGAACTTAGAGAAAACAGAAAACTTTACATTATTGCGATGCTACCAGCTTGCGTAGTCTCTCTCTTGTATGCTTGTTCTCTAGAGAAGGGGCAAAAGAGATATTTTAACATGTTGTAAACACAAACTGAAATATCTCTTCTTAAATCAAATGAGAATCAATGAAAGTGCAAACCTGAAAAATACATTACATGTTGACCCAGTTTATTAGATGAAACCGTTTACCCTGATTTGATTTATCTGGCAATACACTGCTCAGCTGTGAAATGAGATAAGAAGAGCCTATTCACCTTATTTACAATATTATAGTGACTCCCTAGCATCACTATGGGTAAGGATCTGTCAGCAATTCCATTGCAAACATTGGTTTTTTAGGGTTTGTAACATGACTGTAGACTTATGCTTAGTTTGAACATGGCAATCCAAAACTGATAGATTAAATGAAAATCTCCTATAGAGTTCCATGGATTTTGGATTTATGAAGCACAATATTAAAAATGTGAATAACTCTAGGTAATTTTCTATATTTTTAGTTATTATTGTTGTGCCTTGAGAACTACCAAGAGGGTCATATCTCCTGACAGAGCAAGTTTACTGAGGTCAGCAGAGTGACAATGGTTTACATCACTTGAAAAGCTGCCCCTTTTGTCGTGGTTATACTTGACAAAAGTGAATTACACCAAGCAGTCCTTTTTCTCTTTTTGTATTACTTTGATTTTCTGTGTTCTTTGACTTACATACATTTCTTAAACCTCTTTGTCTTCTCAACAAGGGGGGAMTTTGTCCCACACCCTTTCAACGGGAGTTAAACTACTTGAGAACCCACAGTCTAGAATTGCTGTGGTTTTCCATAAAACTTCTGGAATGGCTGCTGACCTTGAGTTTTCTTTGCAAAAATAAAGATATTTTCTTTTCCAGGCTTTTTTTCTCTTTTGTTCTGTTTTAAAACTTAAGCCTCCAAAGAAGTGCTGTTCTGGTTTTCTTAATTTTATTTTGTGAATGCCTTACAAGAGCTAAGAAGAAAAAAAAGTATGGAAGGCTATGGAGGGACTGTCTCCTGAGGTCAAACAGTACCTGATGAACGCAATTATATAGACACAAAATGGATTCTATTTCTTWCACAGGCAGTGTAGATGAACACTTGCCAGCAGCATCGCCCAGCAATAACCAATCAGACAAAGCAAAGGCCTTCACTGCTCTGGATTTCATTTGATCTGCACCTGTGTGACTGAAGAGGCTGGATCACACCAGTTAGGACACTGCCTCCTTATTTTGTAAATCAAAGCAAAGTGCATATTAAAAAATCAGTATAGTCCTTTAGCAATGATCCTTCTACCTCATGGGCTTTGGAGGGAAATTTGAGAGGGGGAAAAAAACCTGAGAAATTTGCATAAACTAAGACTGCAATAAAGGGACAGTTCCTTTTATTCCATTCCTTTCTTCACAGCCACACTCACAAATTTTACTCAGATTCACAAGGAAATGTGTAACAACAGGCCTGCATGGCTGTGATGGTGGAAGCTATGAGGAGGTGGTGGAAAGAAGCTCCCATCATCAGAGAGCCTGCCCAGGTCCCTGTACCTATTTGTGGGAGGCAGAGCATGGTGGTGGCTGTGAGGAAGAGCCCGGTCCCACCAGCTAAGCCAGCCCAAATCCTGGCTGCTGCCATGGATCTTGTCCGTACCAGTGGGGGAGGCCTGCAGGGGAACCAGCAGCTGCGAGAGGTGGCTGTCTGAGGAGTAAGGACAGGGCGAGGGGTCAAAGTATCTGGGGGCTCAGGGCTTAAACCCACCTTGCTAAATCGTTTCTTAACAAGAAAAAGAAAAAAAAATTATGGCAGGAGGGTTGTGCAGTCCTATGGTTCTCTGCTTTTGGCATCAGTGCAGGCGGGACTCGATGCCATCACAGCCCCCTCAGAGCTGTGGGGGCACAGGCTGGCTGGGCCCAGGTGTGCTGTGCAGRGCAATGCCATGGGTCCCTGGGGAAACAAACCTGCAAGGAGAAATATTGAGATATACTGAGATATTTCCAGGGGCAGTCACATCTCCCTGAGCCACCCTCCTGCTCCCCCAGGTGCCCGAGGGATGAGTCCATCTTGGGAATGTCTCTGGGAGTCACTGTGGGGGCACAGCCCCAGGCYTGGCAGTCAGTGGGACACATGAGTACTGAGCCTTTTCTCCCCTCCAAGGGGTATCTGGATTTAGATTCCYAAGATGAGATAGTTTAAGGGCACAGGGCAGAGTTTCTTTTTTAAAATAGATTCTGGCAGGCAAAAGCTCAGGATCTGCCGGGGCATGGCCTGTGCCGAGATGCACCTTGATGGTCTCAGGGGGACCAGCCTCGGTAGGAGCTGTGCCAGGAGTCAGCCCCAGCTCTGGTCATGATCTGCAATCGGCCACCAAGCTCAGTTCTCTCGTGTTGGTAAGGTTTTTACTTCGCTTGCTTGCCGAATTTACATTTTAGAGGTATTTCTTTTTAGGTTGTCTACATTTGTAGTGTTCTGAAATTTTGTGTGTRGATTATCTGTGCTACTTAAATGTATCTCTTCTGCTATGGAGGCTCCAGCACACGTAYGTTACTGAAAATATTTGCAGAATGTTCTGATTCTATGCTTAGGCAGAAAAYACTTTTTTCTACTTACACTTAGCATCTCATTAATCATTGCTGCAGTCACAATGTCTTATTTGTGATGGGTTGGTTGCTTCAGTCTTTTATAAAATAATATGCACAGTGCTCTTATATGATCTGCTCTTTTCTCACACTGCCTGCTATGGCCAGAATCAGAGGAAAACAAAATGCTGGTACAGAAAACCCTTCTTCAGTTGTTTCAGTAAAACGAAAGTCATACTCAGTCTTTGTGAATTGCAAATTAAACCTCCAAAGYATATAGAAATTTGAGGCAAATGTAACCCTTCTATGTTACCTTATTTTGATGGATGTAGACTGCTTAACAAATTAAGAAAAACAAAATTATTTGCCCTTCTTGCATTTTACCAGAGTGATGGAATTCACATAAGACAGAGGTTTTAGGGTTATATGTTTGTACATTTGGAAAAGATGCCACATTAAAACTCATAAATGTGTGGGCTTTTCCACTACGGCAGGCAGCTCAAACTCTTCAAAGAAAGGCAATGATGACTTGAGAAATAATCAGAATATCTGGAAATTAGACAGAATATATCTGAAATTAATCTTTTGAAATTATAGATAGCCAGAAAATACAGGAAATTCATGGTGTATTCTCCCACTGTATGGCATTACTAGAAGGAAGGATCAATTKCTTTTTCATTCCTGGAGACATCATGGGGTGAGCTTTGAAATGAGACAAGGWTCTTTGTTAGTGACAGGAAATAGCAGGCAGAGAGTTGAGGCCAGAAACTCAGGAAGAGAAACTATCTTTAACTGTCAATTTCAGAAAGATGGCATTGTGTCTTGTCAAATACTGGCACTGATTTTTGTCAACCTGCTCACTGACACTGTGTAGCACTAATCATTTGAATTGAGGATTTCTTTATTTTTAGGTAGAATTGCAGATTCTTAGTTAATTATGTGGGAAACTATTTTTTAAGTATTTTAACAATATTTGCCCTATTCTTCAAGTGAAGCTATATGAAAAATGAATTGTATACCTACATATTGAATCTAAATGCTTTCATAAACATCCCAGGGTATTTCTGGCATTTGCTTTTCTACGACTGTTATTCTGGCAAATACTTTTTGTGAACCATGACTATTCTTCTCCTTTACTTCCCCAAAGTTGTTGATATGTATGTGCAGAGAAGTGGAGACCAACTGGGGCCACCAATAGCAATAGTAACACATTTAAAACCAGTCTGAGCACTTAAAGAACTTCTCTCAGCTCAAGAAGTTGGAGTTACTGTGGAAATCTCAGTGCTATGCCTGTTTRCTGTAATACCTAGAAGTCCCACTCATGGAATAATACCATACTGTGTTAGAGATTAAACACACATGGAACAGGAAAAACCTCTGTGTAAAACGAATATAAAGCAAGAAATAAAAGTGGAAACAGGCAGGTTAGGGGACACAAGAARATACTGGATAGCATAATAGGTTTCATCTGAGGAATATTTCTTTTTATTCATAATATGGGAATGAGAATGGCATTGTGATATCTAGAAATTCAGGATCTGTCAACAGGAAGCAKCAAAATAAGCAGCACATTTCACAACCAGGAGGAAGCTTCAGGATAAATTTGCAACTAGACACACACATTATGTTTGCATTGTACAGAGGCTGTGTGAAGTGATTTAGTTTGCCCAGTTTTCAAATTTTATTTTTACATAATAATCCTTAGAAATCCTCTGCCTATTTAGGATAAATAAGGAGAAATGGGAGAATGTTTTATTCTCTGGTTTCTAAGTAATGATCAGAGCAGGTCACTGAAACATTATCCCTTTGATGAAGTTATAAAAGTTCAGGTTCTTTTCCTGTCTTTTGTTTGTTTGTTTTCCCATTTCAGTTGTCTCCTGGTGTTTGGTGTTATCCTGTGCTTTTTAAGACGACAGGAAGGGGAAGATKCTTCTAAATAATATGTTGCCCTGACTTCATAAGGCTTGTTTTGTCTGGCAAATGAATTATGTAAACCTTCTCCACCCGAAACTGTTTCAAGTCAATTAATTGTTGTAATTACTTAAGATTTCTTTTTAATGAATATGACTCTCAGGGGATTTGATGATATCSTGTCATCTGTAGGCCTGATAAATGAAATGTGATTTGTGGCTTGCTGCAAACTGAACCCTTGTACTTGAACAATGCCTCTCTTTCCTATGTGCTCATTAAATGGAAGAAATGCCCTTGATGGAATTAGGAACATTTGCTCTAGTTGGTCCCTAATAAGAACGGATAGTATAGGCAGAAAATTTTGGCAATTTACCCCTTTTGTTCTCTGTTCCTTCAAATGAAGGTCTTGTTAACACATAGACAATTACTCAGACCAAACACATGACCCCAGTGAGGTCACCCATTGTAACTGAGAGCAGTTTAGCTGTTCCATCTCTCATCTCCATCAGGTGCGCTGAAATGGGGAAGATTAGCAGTCAGTCAGTGCTGAAGAAGACCAGTGCAGTATGATGGCTTTTTATCCCATCTTTTGTACAACTTTCTTCACGCCCACCCACACTTAGCAATCGGAACAGCCAAATTTGACTAGCAAAGCACCTTCCCTTTGTTTTTGTGCAGCACTAGTTTCCAATGGGCACTGCCTGGTTTCCAGTGCCTCTCAAGGAAATCAGAGCTGCCCAGTGCCACAGGCAGGCAAGCAGCCTTGAAGCAGCATGACAAGGAACCATGAAGTCTGCACTGGGTTCCTACAAACAGTGAGACTGCTTATACATCAGTTTCAGCTAACCTRTTCTCCTCTACACTGCCATTAACATAATCTAATCACCAGTGCTAGGGAAGTACAAAGCAGATGGGTTTTCCTGATTGAATTTCTATTGGTGAAATGGGGATTACTGCTTTTATTGCAAGACCTTTCCTCAATATCATGTGGGTACATTACACATCATAAAGGTCATGCCAAAACATAGTGTCTTGGTCATAGTTTGGAATGTAAGGACAATGAATTATTGTGTATTAGAAGCAAAGATCACTTTGACRTTTTGGCAATCAGGAGAGGTGCCTCAGATGTGTAGCTGTCTAAATGTGGCAGTCGTGGGTAGTGTAAGTGCACAAAAGAGACAGCATCCCTGATAATAGAAGAAAATCAACAAACAGAAGAAACTGTTTGCAATAAACTCCATATATTAGTTATTTAGGAAAAACAAGTGGACGTGAAGGATAGGAAGGTAAAAAATATGAGGAAAGAGGGACAAGAAAGCACTGGGACAAAGATGCCATGGAAGAGAAGAAAACACGCAATTTTCACAGAAAGGGATTTTGTGGTTCAAAATACAGGAATTATTGTTGCAGTTTAAACAAAATTACATCAGATTCTGAATATTTCCTAAACTCTTAACCCCACTTCTTTATGCTGGCACAACAGAGACTGTTCCACTCTTCCTCTTTCCCCCATCCTGCCCTTTTTCTCTCTGGGTTGTTAGGAGTTACAGGCAAGGATACAGGTGTACAGTAAAGTGCAAGGAACAGGTTTTCCTGGCTCAATGGGCCCAGTTGAAAGAGTGGTATCCGGAAGTATTATGAAACTGATTGTCTTTGGTGCAGTAATTGCATGGAAGACATTCAGATCACCTTTGATTAGATGAACTTTTGAAACTACTGAGATTTATCAGTGCACAGATCTTATTCTCAGAGGACTCAAGAGAAAGTGTCCCATTAACTTAATGAATCAGGCCGCCAGAGAACAATTGCTCTTGAAGTCAGAATGAGAGATTTCCCATCAGTGGCACAAATTCTACCAATAAAGGCAACAGGATTTCTCAAGTGAAATGAGATTAGAATATGTCTCCCCTGATTTTAAGTAGTTAAATGATTGACTATCCTGTAATAGGCTAATTATTAGATTTCCCTTCATTTTTGTGTCGCAGGAAGGAATGAAACCTTTCTTTCCCTACCTAGATTGTGTGGCAGCTGTGGCAATGTTTCATCAATGCCGTTGCAAAGTCTTGACCTTTGAAAGGTGGCATGGTGCATTCATCTTTCCCAACCTCATCAGCCTTCAGCAAGGTGTCAMAGCTCTGGAACTTCTGGCAATTTGACAAAGGCATCTTCCTACATGTCAGTTCTTGTTATCCACTCTGTCTTCTTCAYATATGACACATGTGTCAGCTCTCATTTTTCCACTACTTGCTTTGTTTGTCCCTTCACAGGTGGAGATTCCACATTCTCTTTTTTGAACCTTTCCAGTATGGGTCTTATTTCCCTGCAATACCTTTCTGGCCTTACTTGACAATTTAAAAGATCCTTTTTGTCACTGATGATTTGCAGTTCTTCACAAAGTAAAACAGCTTTTTTAGAGTCTCTCTTAGTTAGCTGTAGTATTTCCACAGCTTTTTTATGAATTATATTCTCCTAGCTCCCATAGAGAAGTTGTTACTAAATGTTTTTGACATAATGCATATGGAAGTTGCTCACCTCAGTKCTTGTTTAGTAACAGCAACGAATGCTTTTATAGCCTCTTTATTCCCTTTAAAAACATTTCAAGAACTGCTTGTTTCATCATTATAAAATAGGGTTATTGTGAAATATGAACTTCCTAATTTTACAGAAGGCAAAACCAACACTGACCTCCCATACACTCCTGCTTAGACTGCAGGACTCCAACTAGGGTTATTTGTGATGGGGCATGGACAAAAAGGCTATTCAAATCACTGATCACCACTTCTGCTCTCATCTGGAAGTGAAACAGCAGGAAACAGAGATTATGGAAACATATTCTTGCCAGTCTGTCATTCATAACTGCAGGGAGCATCTGCCTGTGCCCCTCGTAGCTGCTCAGTGGTCTTTGAAGTTGGTGGTTCTGGGGAAGACAACCAAAACTTACAAGGAATGCCTGTTGCCTTCCAAGTGGTCATGAAGGTTGAAATAACCCATACTCCTAGCCCCATTACTCACATGYTTGGATATCTGCAGTAAAGAATTCAATAAGAGCTGAGGCAATGTGCAGGTACTGTTCAAATTGCATGTGATAGCTACACATACCTAATTACCTATCTGAATGATGAAATTGAGAGAAATATGGTCATTTCAATAACTCCTAARCCCTGTTTCTCCTTCCTTGTGTGACTTTTTGCAGTTCTTGACTTTTTAAAATATGGCTTATATTGATTTTATATCAAAATGACATCACAAATTAGAAGCAGATAATGAAGGCATCCCATTGCTGTGGTGTCCTCCTGTATAAGACTAGACTATCTTGGACTGCATACTAAAAAAATTGTCTTTTCTAGACAGTTTGGGATTTTTATTACACTATTTTATTCTTTAGTCATTTTTKGCTTGTTTGTTTGTTCCTGGCCCACTTGAGAAGCTGCTAGCACAAAGTAGTATGAATAGTCATGTTTGTYGCATCTTTCAGAGTTCTTTCAATGTAGTGCACAGTCAATGACCTCYGTCAAATCAAATCCATTACCTTGTTTTTATGTAAATTTTATAGGGAAAATGTGTGTTCTTAAAGTTAGAAATGCTTTTTCAGTAACTGGCCAAATTACAAAGAAGTGGTAGATGAAATTGTAGTGTTAATTTGTATCACAATGTTATTGCAGTTTTTACACAAAATGGAGTTGCCCAACAGACACATCTGTCTTGCCCAATTCTAACATGATTCAAATGAAAGATTCAAAAGAATGCACAATCTMAACTTAGAAGAAAGTTAACTGACATTATCAAATAAGAGGTATTAGAAGTCTTTAAAATGCTCTTCTCCATATCAGGCAGTTTCCAGTAACAAAATAAAAGATGTAATATTTTATTATTGTAGATAGAATGCAYGCTTTCAGAAATTGCCTATAGGCACACACTTTTATGCTACACAGTAAACACTTTAAATTGTGTATCTCAATAATAAAAACATTAAGAACCACCCATTTACATTTGATAAGCTCTTTTGTGTCATTTATGTGAGTGAAATAACAATGTCTACTTCAGAAATATGATGTGGACATTTATTAATTGATGTTTTATCCAAGTTTTCACAGTTCTAAAATGCAAAGCATTTATGTTGTACATGTCTCCATGTATATATTACATATGTATGCAAATCATTCTGTGAATGTATTATTCTTTCTGTTCTAAATCTTTCTTCAGTTTTTGCTCCCTGCCTCAAAATCTTCTTTTAAAAATCATTGGTACTGTAAGTGTGAAAAACAGTCTGCTATTTGAATGTCTATAAGTCAGCCATCTGTGATACATACTGTAACAACAAAAAAAGGAATCAAGTTTTCCAATAAATGCTACCCTGATAAATCTAATTTTAAGTTATGACTAAGGATGTATTATAACATGTTTCATTACTCTAAACGGGCAAATAAGTTATTTCTCTCTTTAATAATTGCACTGTGATGATTAAGAGTAGTTCRGATTTAGATTTTTACTGCAATGGTAATTACATTCATCTCAAGGAAGTTTGTTCTGTGCTTTTGGAGATGTTAATCGCATTGTACACCACTGTAATCAAGAAACCAAAAAAGCCATGCAAATTAATATATCTTAGACAACCAGAGCACTTTTGGGGACAAAGGACAATATGTWCTTTTAGCTAGTGTTGTAACCTTCACACAAGTTTATCTGGAAACAGGTTTTAAGGAAAAAAGGAAAAGCATGGCAGAGATCTTTAGGAGCATGTATGAATTTTGCTTGCTATTTTGATGTCTCTCTTTTTATTTTTCTTTTTTTTTTTAAGATTATCTTTGTCCTTTACAAAATCTCAGGATGTTTTAAGGACAGCCAAATACAAGTTTCACAATTATTAAATATGCCACCCTAATAACCTCTACCCTCTGGAGGTTAGATCAATAAAAACACACTTCCATGATGACCCACCCAACTCACTGCACTAAGGGCAGCTGTTCAAATGATGTGACAGTAAGTAAGAAGAGTAGACAATAGCAAYGGAGAAATAATGTCAGGCATGGCCATAAAACTATATGTAAAGCAAGTGCAGAGCCAGGATAGACTCTAAGACACCCATAATCCCCTCATGCACACATCCACCACATTCCCCACCGTGAAGCTACAGGGAGGTAGAACTCTGCAGTGCAGTATTCTACACACCTTCATGTCCAAAGGCTCTCCCAAAATACAAGAATGGCACTGTTATTGTGCCTGTCCTAGTACAGTGGATGTATGTAGCAGATGCAAAAGAGAACATCTACACGAGCTTTATTTAGTGAAGTACAGTCTCCAAGTGATCAGAAAGTAAATGACAAGAGATCCCCCCATAAGCAAGGTAAGAGGATGTTGAATACTATAACAGCTTTCTATGAATAAATCTCTCTGCATATCTTATMTAGCAGTTAACAATTCATCTCTGGATGTTCCTAGACTCCAAGTCATGAATTCATTYTGAGTAGGGGCAGAGCTACTGCACAACATCAGGCAACTGAGCATGTAGATATGCCTTTAGCTAGCTCAAATTAGAGCACACATTCCTGTTAGCTTTTGGGRTTTGTATATATATATATGTATATATTTTACTAAATGCAATTTATTCAGCAACTTCTTTTTATTGACTTCACTTTGTAATGAAGTCTACTTTCATATGCACCCAGCTGAAGAGTAAGAAGCACAATGTCAATTAGAGGAAAAGTAAATAAAATTATATCACTCAGTTTCAAATACAATGAAGAAAAAAGGTGTTTCCCTTGGTTTTGTTTTCAATCAATCTGAGTACATTGTCTCTGTACAGTACTTTCTCACCTACACTTCAACTGTTTCCAAAGGTAGAAGGAAGAAGAAGTAGGATGCACGAAAGATAAGCATTTTATGCTGCTGGATTTTTTCTTATTCTTGATGAAGGACTTGAAGGGCAATGTTACTAAAGTACTGTGRAATCTTCCTTTAAGTAGTTAGATCCGCAAAAGAACGGATTTCTTATTTATTTAAGGTGTCCTTTATTGTTTTATTATCTGCAACAGTATATAATAGATCATAATCAGAKGTACAAGAAACAAAAATTGCCAATGGGCTTACAGAAAGAGATGTGCTTGCCCTGATTTTAAAGTCCATGTAGTGCTTCTCCAGGGAAACCTGCAAAGGTGAATGTTTGGGAAGGGAAGCTAGAATGTATTTGTGCCTGGCAAAATAAGTCATCCAGAAGAATGTCAATATCAGTGAAATATTTGCATGGGGAAATCATGATTGAAACTCCACAGATAAGAAAAATAAATTTTAGTCAGTCTAATTTTGTAAAAGGCTGATTCCAGAAGGCTGGCAAGGAACAAGTATATATGATAATAACACTGCCAGCATTGTTGGAAGAGGGCTCCAAAAATAATTAAAATGTCTTAAAAATAACGCAGCTTAAAATAATAATAATTAATTTTTAGGTACTTTTTATTAACTTTTTAGGTTACAAGGCTGTAGGAATTTAATTCATGTTTTCATGTGGTTCTTTGCATCTGCAAAGAAACTTCTAAGAAAAACTAGTGAATGGAAGCTCAGATTTTTATTAATTCTGTGTGACTATAGGAGTTTGCTCCAGAAGGCTGCTAAATATCATGGTAAAATAAGAACTTGGCAAGACTGTATATTCATACACATTTAAAAAACACATGGGGCACACAAACATGCTAACCTCTGTCTTTGTGCGGAAAAAAAAGAAAAACAAGGGGCTTTTCAGGAATCTGTAATTTTTCTTCATGTAATAAATTTTCTACCGAGCTTTGGCAGATAGTAAATTTCAAAAGAGAAGTAAATATTTYCTGTACTATGATCTTTGTATGGAATACACATATAAGAAGCAGAAAGGCAACCTTTAACTCTAAAGTGTTAAAACCTTTAATAGAAAAAATATAAACAGAGACAGAGAGAAAGATAGACAGATGCAATACTTAAACATGCTCCTTTAAGAATTCCTGTGTTCTCCTGAGTTGTTTCTCATCACCATAAGCTCTCTGCTAGGTGTGAAACTATAAGCATATGAAAGCCTGTCATGCAGGTGTATTTTCATATACCTGCCACACTGTGAACTCACCATGTCTCTGGCCCTGAGGAGAAGTTCTCTTTCCTTGCAGCAAGATTATGTTTTTAAAATCTGACTTTTAAACCTCTTACTGAATTTTTTAATGGATTAAATTCATCATGTCACCAGCTGCTGTGCAGCTAATAGAGCCATAAAACACTGTATTAAAGGATTACCCATGCAAAATTTCCTTTTGTGCTAATGTGAATTTTAATACTTTTAACATTTAGTTGAGATGGGAATGTCCAAGAACAGCTTGTTCAATAGGTTGTTCTATAAAATTAAGTTCCTCAGCTCATCACAAATGCCAGGACTCCATTAAGTTGAAATTTTACAGAGAGGCTAAGATGATTCACTGTATGTAGCATTCACAGGGAGAAAGGCAACATCTGCTTCTTCATTAATGCTATAAAACAAGGAAGTAAAACACACATGAGCACTGTAACTGCAGGGAAACTGGGCTGAGCAGCTGAGAATCCTCACTCCAAATTAGTTGGAGGTCAGTTCATACCATACTGTCCATGGGGTACAGGAACTGAGGGAATAGGATATCCCACTCTTGAAGCAGGGTGACAACTCTAGGCCTTGTGTTTAGTCTCACATTAATGTAAAGTCAGGAGGAATTTCATGAAAGAAAGTTATTGAACTTGGATAGGAGCTGTGGGGAAGAGGAGGGATAGTCATRCTTTCATAACAGGGAGTGAGACCTTTCTTTTTATTCTTATCTATAAACAGTAATTAACCAGGTAACATTTATGTACCTGAAATCATGAAGTGACTGCAAATAAGATGTAAAAGGTTACAGCTTTAATTTCTTTCATCTGACAGCAACAAAATGGTCTTCTGGAGAATTTCTGTCTGCTTCAGGTATAGGATTAAAACCAGGATGCCTTTCTGGCTTTTAACTCCTATTTTGTGCAGAATAGGACAGGTTCATGGGATGCTAGTAGGCATTAGAAAGATCCTCACCAAACTTCTTCCATGCTATCTTACCCATAAAAAGGATCACTCATGGAAACCATAATCACTAGCTAGATGCAATCCTTGATTACTGCTGGAATGAGTACATAATTAAGTACTCAGACCTTGCTCAGATTGTTTTTTTCCTACCCTGCACAAGAAGATAAGCTTGAAGGAAGGACAAAASGCAGGCAAAAAATGGCACTCTCAGTTCTTCAACAACTCCACTGAGCATCACTCTTGATAGTGCAGCATGTGAGCAGGGAAGACTGTCAAAATATGGAAAACTAAAATTTCTTGGACCATAAGATCATTTGGGCAAAAATAATGATCAGTAATGCAGACAAATCATTTTTTGTGCTTTCAAATCATCATGTGAAAATCGTTTTCTCCTTAAAGTAGTTTGTCTGGGTACTGCTCATCCCAGTACCAACTAACACATGATGCCACACACTTTCYGCTACTGGCTGTGTCTGATTATGCAGAGGGTGCTTCCAAATTCCTGGGGCATCTGGAGTACTTCTTGCATCCCACCCTGTACATGTGGGAAAGGAGGAGGAATCTGCTCACACTAACCCAAACACCATGCACTCTGGAAGAGAAGAAGGTGGCTGCCTTTGTCACTCACTGATCCCAAAGTGACCACAACAGCTGCCAGCAACCCCCTCTGTAGACACCTGTGTAGGTGTTCACCTTTGAAAGTTTCCTGAAGGGGGAGGATGTTCTCAGCCAGGAGCCTGATCAATGGGCAGAGAGGGACAACAGAACAGCCAGTGGATTTTAGGTTCTCAAAATGCTTTAAAAATCCGGTAATGAGCAGTTGACTGCCTTTTAAATGTTTCCCAAATAGAGAAACTTTCCATATAGCAAGTATTTCATGCTGCTAAATTATTAGACACATTTTTTTGCTAGTGATAGTAGTAGTAGCAGCAGTAGTAGTAATAGTACTAGTACTAGGAGTAGAGATTTCTGATGCTCACTTTGGAATAAAAATAGGGACAGCACAAGGTTGGTGAGGAAGTTTTAACAGGAATATACTTGAGCTGCTGTTCCTTGCCCCAACTGAATTTTCTCCACAGCTCCATATTTTGTCCTCCATGTGTATTAGTGTTCTGAGAGCCTGTCATTTCTTATCAGAATGAGAAAGGCTAAAGAGATAATATTTCAATAACATACTGGCCTGATCATAAAATAACTCAATGGAAATGTGTAACTGCCTCAGGCAGCACAGCAGGATAGTCAGCAGTCAGATGATTTCTATTCTGGGTTTCTTTTTTTTATGGTTACATTTTCTGTTATATCAGACATACSCTCAAGTCTTAGTTATGCTTTTATTCAAAAGGAGATCTGCAGTATAAAGACCTACAAAACTTATTATGATATATTACTGTAAAGAAATAAAAGTTGGTGCCACAGTAGCATATTGATAAGGACAGGCCTGCCACATTAATTGACCTTTTTCGTCTCAACCACCAGGGCTGAGGCCTAAGCATCTCAGTTGCTTAGCAACAAGGTCACTGCTTTCAGGCCTTAAATGAACTAAAAAAAAAAAAAGTTAAGAAAAAAAATCAGAAGATGTGATCTCATGAAGGCAGAAGATATTTGGCAAAAGAAAATTTTTTTTAATTATTATTTTACCCTATTCTGTTGATCGTAATGCTTAAAGGGCAAAAAGGAAACCAGGGCCTGAAATCTTTCTGGTGTAAATAAACAGCAAGATAGTACTGAAACCACAGGCACGTGTTCCTGCTCAGTACCAGTCCTGAAGAAATGCTTTTGATTTTTAGAACATCCATAGATATTTACAGATAGCTCATATTATTGTTTTATGTGCATAAAATATATCCATACATACAAATTACTAAGTGACTCTGGACAATATACATATATTTTTTGGATATCAGGATGCAGCAGAAAAATAAAGAGGGGTTCCTATTGTCTAGATTCTATTTTAGCATTCTATCATAAACATTAGTGCTCACTGCTATGTTTAATGACAGGGCTTTAGGCAACACAACATCTCCTAAAGGTCAGCTCAGAGTGCAGTTTGTTTCTTCCCTCCACAGCATGAAGTACAGGGAAAAGTCAACACTTCTTTTAAACTTCAATAAAGGCCATGGAACAAGAGTGCTTCTCTGCCAGAAAGCAAAATTTTTGTACACAAGAGTAGCCAAATGTTCACTGCAGGTTTCTCCTGAAGAGGAATCTTATTGCCAGAATTATAAAATCTGTATTCTGTTCCCAAATAGTCATCACAAAAAATGACTAATGGCACCAAAAATTTCACTTTGTCTTCACGCTAATCCTTTCCTAGCCTAAATTTGAGTTGGGAGGCTTCTATTATATCAGACCTAGTGTAAACAACTACATGATTTTCAGTGAACAAAGTGTTTATGTAAAATAAAAGCCAGTACTTTCTTCTTACAAAAATCAGTTATGGTTAAATCTAATGTTAAATATGGGCCACAAAAAGGAGAGGTTTTGAATTTTTTCATTTACAGTTTTACTTTAAATAGCCTAGACCTTCCCTGGAATGTTTAAATCTTTTCTCAATATTGCTATATGGCAACAGAAGTATTTGTATGGAAGCTTTTCACAGAATCATAGAAGCATTGAGGATGGAAGGAGCCTCTGGAGACAGGCTAGTCCAATCTCCCTGGATAAGGTTCCCTTGCATCTTCTGTTCTTGAGGTGGAACAGTCCAAACTCTCCTAGCCTCTTCTCGTACAAAGCTCTACACCCTTACTCATCCTCATGGTCCTTTGCTAGCCTTGTTCCAAYGTTTCTTGTCCTTAGAAGACCTAAACTGCATCCAACACTCCAAATTGATGAAATCAGGGCTGTCAAATCCCACCCACCGTTCATTCATCTAATTTATACTTCTGCAATTTGTCTATGAAGATGTTAGAGTGTCAAAAGTGTCAAAAGCCTTAATATAGTGAATATAAAAACAACCACTGGTCTCCTCTCAACCACCAAGCTAGTCCACTCATCACAACAGCAATCAGATTGGTGAAGTGTGGTTTCCTCTTTGTAAAGGCATTCTCCTTTTCCTCCATGTTTTCAGAAATGGTTTGCAGGAAGATTCACTACTTGACTTCCCCAGGATCGAGATGAAGCTGACCTCAATTCACTATGTGAGAGCATCCATCAGTCCCAGGCATGCATGTACATCCATTTGTTTATGTGATCCATAACTCAGTCCTCTTCTACATAGGTCTTTCTTGCTCTGGAACTTTCACATTGGTCTGAGGCAGCCGGGATTCCTTAAGCTCAGTCATGCCTTTAAGACCAAGGAGAAGAAGGCATTGAGAACCTKGACCTGTTTGCTGTTCCCTGACACCAGATCAACTGTCCCATTCATCAGAATGTTTGCATATTCTCTGTAGTCTTTCTTTTGCTGGTGATGTCCTAGCAGAAGATCTTATTGCCCTTCACATCCCTCATCAGATTCAAATCAATGGGCCTTGTTTGTTCTAGCCTTATCTTTGCATACCCAGACAGTGTCCTGATACTTCTCCTAGATCACCTGCCCCTGCTTCCATCTCCTATATACTTCCTTTATACATTTGAATTTTCACATGAGCTCCTTGCTCATCTATGCAGGCCTCCTGCCACCTTTACTTAATTTCCTGCGCACAGATATAAATCATTCTTGATTTTGGAGAATGTGATCCCTCAAAATCAGTCAGCTTTCTTAGACTCGTCTTCTTTCCAAAGCTATTTCATATGGGACTTCTGTCAAGCAGATTCCTGAAGAGCCCAAAGTCTGCTCTCCTGAWATCCAGGGTTGTAATCCTGCTTTTAACCTTTTGTGCTTCTTACTTTTTTGACTTGGTATTTGCATTTCCCCAATTAATGGTGTTTAAATGTGAGGGGAAAGGGGMAATGATACACAGCTATAAAATGGCAGAAAAACTGCTGTGGTTGCAAATTGTCCAGAATTTAGCAGGATTTTAAGAACACATTCTAGGCAGGGATGCCTCAGCAAGCTCTCACTGTATTAATACAATCCCCTCCCTTTCCCTTCAGTTATGTTTCTAATAAAATGACCAAAATACCTACACTCAGTTGTTGTCTGGAGCAGCAGATAAAATGGGCACCTCAGTACTGCTTTCTGATCTTGGTACCCAAAAAGGGGAATTTGAATGCCCTAGTTTGGTCCTCACACTCCCCTACTAACATTCAAAATAGAGTTATCACTAGGGTTGCAGATAGTGGAGAAGGCTCTGTATCACATGAGGACTGTACATAATAAACAAGCATTAGTCGTCTCCTGTCTCATGAAGCTGGAGCATTTTGTCTACACAATACATTTGAGGAGGTAAATGCATTTAACTAGAAAAAATCCATTTAGAAATTGCAATAATGGATGTCATAGACATTACTAGTAGTGTTCTGAAACAAGCTCCACTTGCATAAAAATTTAAATGTCTGCACACATGGTGTCTAGTGATGCCTTTAGTTTGACAATATTTAATAGTTGTGTGCAGGGAACCCAGCGATTTGCACAGTTGTTGTTTGATCTTACTTGTTGATTTTAAATAACATCAGCAGGATGCTTGCCATGAACAAAAGATCAGCTTTAGTACAATATCTTTTGGCTAATTGAGTTTAGCCTTCTGATAGCTTCTTGAACATCAAAATATTAATAAGTTGTAGCAGCTAAATCAGCATGGCAGGCTCTGTCTCTACAGCAAGATAGGGTATTAAATATCTATTAACCTTCAAAGTTACCTGGTCTTGGTATTCATTAACACCAAAGATCACTGAAGATTTTTGATGAATTAAAACCTGGCCTACACATAAAATTTCTGTGAAAGTATGAGTTTCAATGGTAGCACTATGGAAGTGACACAGTAGGGGAGTAGGAGTATCAGTAAATGTAGTCAAATAGCAAGCACAGCCCTCCTGCTGCTTCTTTCCTCTAGTTGTCCTATGTAAAATTCTTAGCCAAATCATACCTTTACTASTGTAGGTAGACCTTTTGTACGCCAGTCAGCAAAATGTGACTTCTAATATAAAGCCCAAGTACATTTCTGGCTTGGAGAGAGAAAGACCAGTGTAAACCTATGCCATAGATATGTCAAAACATAGGTRATTATGCCTTTAAATAGTGATAAATGAGACCATGAGCTGTAGCTATGCTATGCCCAGATTTCAGCTCCAGCAACTTCCAGAGTGGTACACTCCCTTTTTTGTCTGAGTGGCAAACTCCTACAAGATTCTGCAAGTTAATTGGCTCTGCAGATGTTAATTTACCATGATGGTGAACGTCTGAAACCCAGAGAGTATCACAGGCGAGTGCCCTTCAATTTTCCTACTTAGTCAAACCAATCGTGTGCATTCACAGGTGCTACTTCTTTGACCTGCAGGACTGGAAAATAAATTCTTGAAAAGATAATCAACGAGAGCCAGTGATCATTAGGACTCTTTACAAGAGGAATAGTTGAACTGAGTTATGCTGTTATTGGCACAAGCTAACAACAAGTATTTTTAACACATGGGGGACATAGTTTCATTGGCAACAGCAGCTTAAAAAAATCAACCAGCGCCCAAAATTTCCAAAAAGAGATCTGAAACAAGAGTGAATTTCCTAATGTAAACTACAGTGAGTCCATAGTGGACTCCGAGTCTAGACAAAAGCATAGTCACTACCTGCACAGGTATGTCAGCTTCATTTTGTATAGCAGTGGCTAACAGTTTCTCTGCATTAATTTGAGGTAAAAACTGCTCAAGAGAAATATTTCCTTCTACCTATTCCCTTTGAGACACTTTTCTCCAGTAATCTTGCAAAAGGACTCAGAGGACTCAGCGCAAAGTTACTATGGTCATTCTTATTGCRCACAGAAAAAAGCTGATTGAACTTTTTACCTTTTGGTTATGCTTTTGATCTGTAGCCCACATGAGCTCATTAAGATCATATTATTTAGCTTAAACTTCAGATACTTCACCATTTCTCACAGTAGCCCCAGGCTGGGCACAGAGTAATATTGTTCATGCCGGCTTCCTGGCATGGCAACATGTCMTAAAGTATCTGCTGGGATATGACAGAAGATATGCTGGGGGAAGGAAGATGAAAAAAAGAGGCTCAGACACTTAAGAGAGATCACAAGGAGAGGTCAGTGTCCATCAGATGGTAGCATACAGAATCCCAATTACTCAGGAATGCTCAGTGTGGGCTGCCTGATGCAGACTGCAATAAATCTTATGGCAGGCATTAGGAACACCTGGTTTCAGATGAGAACACTTGTCTTAGGTCCATCTAAATCAATCCTCTTTCTTCCCCTTGCCTGCACTGATCTCTATCTAGTGCTGGGAGGAGGGGCAAAAGCAACAGGCAGGTGATCTTATTATGGGTCTTGTCAGCCTCACTAACGCAAAACAGGTAACRGGCAGAAGAGACAAAAAGGAGGAGGTTTAAACTGTGCAATAGCTCCTGTCACCTGCCATGAGATTTGAGAGGAGCTTGGCATATGTCATAACACTGGATTCTTTCCAGCCCACACTCAGCTGTCAGATGAGCTTGATGGTCATGAGTCCATCCATTAAAAGCTTTTAACATTGCTGACCTCCTGCATAGCTTGGGTCCATTGTTCTTCTGGGAGAAGAAGCAGGGAGGTAAACAGAGTTCAGCCACTGTCAGCTCTGCTAATCTAAATCAAAATAGTGATTTCAGGGAACTTAGTCTAGCCACATTCACTATAGTCCTACCTTGCTTTTAAAGGACAAAAGGATAGCTCTTAATTTTATTTTTTTTTAATAAGGCCATGAGCATTTGACTGTTTACAGATTTGTATATTTTAGCTTTGCTGTCTGAGAAGGCATAAGCTCTGATTTAAGCATTTTGCCTGGACTGAAWCATCAGTAGGATCTTTTTCCTCAAACCTGCTCTTGTAAAGTTGCTTAATATCTCAGAGATCTCTACTTTTCTATTAAATTCTGCTGATATTGGTAAAATATTCAAAATTTACCAAGGARGGAGAGATATATACACTTGCATAAGAAGAGGGAAACTAATTATTCCATGAGCTTGTTCCTTGTCAAGTAGCCTGAAAATCAGCCATCAGGCAAGCTGAGGTTGTGGTTCCCTGTGTTGTCCATTTTTTTTTTCTGATTTTTCTTTTATCTTTCTACTTTTTCTCTTAAAAAGAAAAAACAAGAACAACAACAACAAAAAACTTCCCAAATTATTTTTTTTTCCTTTGTCTCAAGATGGGATTTTCCTTTTGAAGAACTCCCATGAGGTYCCCTAAGACATAACGTGACCCAGTTACAAATGGAGAATATATGTACAGCCACATGGTGGTCTGTAGGGATGTGACTGTCCCAGCATTGCTGTCTGTCAGCATCTGCTGCAAACAGACATCTACTTCTGACCCTAGCTAACACATCCATGTAATTTTCCATGATGAGAAACTCCAGTTCAAGGCCTTAAACAAGGAAGGAAATAGAGTAAAGTCCTCACATGTTCACCCAGTGGCAGACTGGAGCTTGCTGGCTGCCCCATTGCACCTTGTGAGTAGCCGCTGTGTTCCCAAGAGCTCCAGGGAGAGTGTCACCCACAGCATTGGCGGTGTGTAATGAAAGCACTGGAGAATCTGCCACTTGGGATCATTTCAGAAATGGTTCTCRCTGGGCTACCTCACTGATAACCTTCTCCCCCTGGTGTATACAGCAGCACCACAACTCAGTGCACTCAAAGCTACAGGAGCCACTGAAAAACTTCACAGTAAATTAAGTACAATTAGCAGAGCAAACATCGCTACTGCTAGCCTGATAGTCTTGTAATTATTCTGACAGCACTTATTATTTGGGCCATTTCTCAAATCAGTGGTCTTTGTAAATGAATATCATCATAATTAAGTCCTTTTCCAAATAGAGTATCCCTGGGTACAGTAAAGATTTGGGGAAGAAGGGTTTAGATCTTCTAATTGAAATAAACATTGCAGTGCCATTTGTCAAACCCTGTCAGGTGAATGCCAGAAGGACAGCTACAAAAAGATCCCATGACCTGGTTCTTCCTGACTACATCAGTGTTTAGATGCTAAATTTTTGAGTTGTATCCAGATGGCACTGTGACACAGACTGCAGGAGAAGATCTGGCTGGTAGTGTAAAAAGCCATGTGTCAGACTGAATGTGTCCAGCAGTAGATCCCTCATATATGCTGGTCCCCCATGGGTCTGTGAAACTCTGTGTCATTATGGGATGATTTAACTGAAGTGCACAACCTTTCAAACACAGGYAGGTTTTCTCAGGGCAGATTTTCTCAGTGCTTGGCAGCCCCTGTCCATTGCCCATTGCTGCTTGTGAAAGCATTCTGCACTTAGGCTTATATTTAACATAWAGAGTTAAAACCCAAAGAATTTGCTGAATTGGAGCCAGCCTGGCTGGGCTGAACACTGGGGTTTAGTGTCTGAAGTGAAAACTGGAAACACAGAAACAAGATGCATCCTTAGGATCCTCACAACAGTTATCTTGAGATCAGATGTGGGATGGGTTGGCATTGTCACATCTCAAATTCCTTCTGAAGCCAATGGGATCTGTCCATCGTTGCAGCCTCTGGGAACCTGCTGGCTCTACTGCTCTTTTACTGCCCAAATATAGATGGAGGTGACTGACTTCAAACAGCAAGGCTCAAAAAGCTGTGGCTAGTACAGCTAACAGCATAGTTATTTGAAAAGGTTCAACACCTTTCCTGCTCTATACTGACTTAGCTCCACTGAGTGACAAAATGGTAGCAATTTGTTCCATTTTCAATCCACMCTTACCCCAAGGGTAAGGGTGAATTGAGGACTCATCTGTTGAGAGCATCAAAACAGGAAAGTCTTAAGAGACTGGAAATTACAAGACCTTATGTCAGAAAAAAACTCCAGTAATAAAGATTCACATTTGTGACGAGTYTCTCTGCATAGCACAGGCCAGACATGGACAAGTGACTGCAGAGAGAAGGGGTAAACAGCCAAATAAAAACATCAAGAAAAGATTTCAAAGGATAATCTTAATAGTTAAAGTATGTGATTTTGGCTCTTTGGTTCTCAGTTTACTACTACTGAAGGATTTCTACAACACTTAAAGGCCAGAGGCCTGCGGAATTTTAGACAAAGGAATGTCAGACATTTCTCAGAGAGGAGGGGCCACTAGGTGGCACAAAAGCTGCCTAATTTAAGCACAATTTGCTGCTGGGGCTACCAACTGTCTGAGCAATGCCTTACACACTACATGAATATCCACAGAGTCATTCTGGTCAAGGAGAGTCAACCCACAATCTGAAATCAGTTTTAATGAGAAGACTTTGATGGGCATTATGTCAACTTCTTTCAACCTTGGGCTTTTGATTGACTGCTGAGGACTGTCCTTTAGATGATAACAAGGATGMTGTCAGCCCTGCACAGATAGCCTGCACCAGGCTTGAATGCAAAAGCAAGTACTGAGTATATCATACATGCTCTTTCTGCTTCAGAATTAATTTCTGCTTGAATTAATTTCACTGTAGGGTAGCATTTAAAAACCAGTTATGGATGACACCTTAAAAATCAGTTGCTCCTCCCAAGGAGGAGCATCTAAACTATGGGTCTGATAACAAAAATGGAGGAGAGGAGAGGAGAGGAGAGG
>JACDOX010000022.1:2724032-2824880 GCA_014549065.1 Cardinalis cardinalis | reverse complement strand
GAGAGGAGAGGAGAGGAGAGGAGAGGAGAGGAGAGGAGAGGAGAGGAGAGGAGAGGAGAGGAGAGGAGAGGGAAATAGAAGCTTTTGGAAAAACTCTTTTTGACTTTCACCCCTGCTACAGCAAATATGAAAAAGCAAGACGTACCTTTAAGAAGAAATTAATGGAATTCAGTTTTCTACTGGTTCACTTCCTACTTTCTCACAAATAGTGGTATCTGTTAACACCTCTGTACTTCAGATGTCAGAGCAAAGCAGTTCAAAAATCCCCAGACAGAGAAATAAAAAAAGAGGAAAACCTTTGTCAATGACAGATTTTTCAGAGAAAATGGAGCTCTGTATTGAATATTCAGAGTCCTAGAAACATGATAACATGTTGGAAAAGAAGTATTGTTTTTATAAAAGGACTCATATGAATAAGATTTTGAATTCTACTGCAGCTCATCTAAGTACAAAATGGCCACTCTCCCCGAGCTATATCCTTCAAAGAAGCTATGATAAGGCACGCAATAAGCTGGGAATTTTTACCCTGGAATATTCAAAAATACATGGATTCTCTCTATACTTTTGTTGATGACATACAATATTATCACATGATCAGGCTGAAAATACAATTTATCTGCTGGGGAAAATTATCCCTGGTTCCCACAAGATTGCACTCAATATTAGCATTCCACTGTTAAGCGGTTTATAAAGGTTAATAAATAATTAATGGATGTTATAAGCACATTTCAGATATGATCAGTATATGCAATAGATGCATATCAGTATGTGCAATTGTAGTTGGTTATGTGGTATTGGGCTGCTGTAGTCCATTTATTAAAACAGCTGCAAATAATTTAGCAACTCTCTCTACATTTCTTATATCTGGAAGAATAACATGAAGTATGACCAAAAAAGGAAGAAAATTCTTCCACTTTCTTAGCAGTACAAGTAAGTTTAATTTGACTTTGAGTTGGTCCTAACGCATTAGTCTGTTTTATCTGTTATTTTAACTCTAGAATCTATTAAATGAGATACTAATCCAAGAGATTTAAAATCTTTATTGTGGTAGAGCAACAAGGCCCTGAAACAACAGGAGAGATTAACATTTGATGAAAATTCTTAAGAAATTAAACTTGCATATTGTAAATGCAGATGYGTATAAGATAGATTTGTGGTACAATACATCTTGTCATTTTCCCACTGTATCACTAACTGGGAAACTCGATTATACAAAAATTTTGATGCAGGATCAGGTGCATACTTTCTGCCCATTTTTGATAGGACCAAACCTGAAGATTTGCAAACTCTTTTTGTTCATCTTCTTCAGGAAAAGAGAAAGTTTCTAATATCACCTCCCTTATATTTTCTCTTGTAACCTGATACTTAATTTTGTCTTATCCTTTAGGCTGTTGTGGTATTTTTGATCTTAATCCCATGAAAAGGTGTAAACTGAGAGCAATATCTAATTCCTCCTCAATTCAATCCTTCCCAGAAGATCAAGAACCCCATCCAGTGTATTTTTGTGAAACAGGGGCCAAGACATTCCAAATACTTTTGCCAAAACTTTAGTCAAAGTGGATTTATTGCTTTTAGAAATCCATATTCATATAATGATCAACAGCAACAACAAGAGTAGTATCAGTAGCAGCACCAGTAGGAACAGCAGCATAGTAGTAGTAAAAGAAACACATCTTGTCTATGCCTCAAGGTTAAAATTTTGGGGTTTTGAGAAACTGTTAAAAAATGGTTAGTCAAACAGTAGCCAGGAAGATGGCAAAAATGAAAGGGGAAAATTAAATAACAACTACTTAAGATTTATTTCTTATTTTTGCTTGGAGAAGGATCCAAATTCAAGTCTGAACTGACTGAGTTGCCTGCTTACTTAATTTTGCCTAATTATTACCCACCAGTACTTTGAAATTTCTCCCAGTGCACATCAGGGGCTCATTAAAATTTTATTTTGATCAATATAGCCTATTTTGCTTGCATTTTCAAATTCATCAGTTTGTGGTTTTGGAAACCTCAAGTCCCAGCACTTCCCTGGGGATTTCAGAGCTCCCATAACATTCCCTATCTCTGCAGTGAGGACTATGGGGAAAGCTCTGACCTCTGAAGCCAATGACAAAACTGATATTAGCACAGGGAATCCAGAATTTGAGTAGCACACCATGTCTTGCAGATTCTTATCTCTATTTCTTTCTGATTCTCCAGATTTATTGCATTTCTGAAAGATGCTTTGTTAATTAACTAATCAGCGCACAGCATTTTCTTTTTAACATAAAAAGTTATTTTTTCTACTTAATCATTCACTGTGTCAAGGAATTTAAAAAGAATATGTTGAGGAGTTTGCCCTTGATTAAAACATAAAATGTGGCAATAAATATTTTTTATTGGTTACTTTATTAGGAAGGTAACAGACTGCTGGTTAACTGATAATGAAATATGAATTTAAAAGAAAAATATATGGTAGAGAGTAATTTCTGTTGTGTCTGCCTGGTTTTTATGTCTTCTTGTCTTCCTTTAAAAATTGGAGCTCTTCTAGTTTGTTTCTTACTAACTACTTGATATGATATTACCTAACCAAGTCAATGCAGTGAAACAGCAGATTTTCAACTGATGTTAACACTCGCTTTACTTGCTTGTTAATACTATTCTGCTATAATGCTATTCTGCTATAAGCAGAATGAAAAATAAAAAACAACTTTCAGCATTGATTTCAGAAAAACTTTTACAGTTTCTTATCATTATATATATATATTTCATATACAATATGCCTACTTCATATTTCATATAAATTATCTGCAATATGCACATGTACTTGAGCTTATAAGGATGAATTGAAAGCTTTGCCAAAATACTTTACTGAACTAGGGGGATGACACCCACTTCATTTCAAAAATCACTTACCAACATGTTGCAATTATCATGATGAAAATTCACCTAAAACTGCATAGCAAGTTTGAAATTTTGAGAAAGCCTTAGTGTTCTAAGGTGTTTATTGTATATGAACAGCACATTACAGTACTTACAAAATTTTTTAAAAGCTTATTTATTAGTTATGTTTTACAGGGTTTTYATTTCTAACTCCACTAATGCTTCATAGTTGGGGATCTTATATGCCTACTTCTCATTTAATAAAAAAAAAATCTTATTACTGTAAAATTCCATTACTCTCATGCCTCCCTATGTAGTACAGTGTTAAGTACACTACAATACTGAGTCCCAGATGGAATACAATGCTGTAATTCAATTGAGGGATCCTGCTAATGTCCCACACTGAAGAATATTGCTTAAGGGTTTGGGTATGGTAGCAAACCTCTCAGCCTGGAGACTGAATTACAACCTGACTATTCAATCTGGGCCTTTGTGCCACTGTTTGCCGTTTACAGGACCCTGATTTTTTTGTAATCCATCTGTAAAACAATCATTACAATAAAAAAAGAGAAAGAAAAAGCACTGTAAATTAAAGTTTTTCCATAAGAATTATGCTATTATAGGACAGCTGGGGTTACAACGAGCACAGAACAGAAAGAGAAGGTTTTCAAAACATATTAAAGATTGCATGGAAGCAATCATTAAACCCTACTGAAGGAAGGTTCAATCCAGCCATTCCCAATTCTCTTAGAAAGGATTGCTGGTTGACTTCTCAAAGATAAATTAAATCTTGTGGGTAGGTTTGAGCTTTGATCTAGTTGAAGRGATAGTTATGAAGATTATAATCTCCTCCCTTTAGATGTCTAATATCATGTTTGATCCTGAAGCCACCTGCCAAACTTCCAGCTGACTCTTGTGGCACCCAAAACCTCCAGTCCCGTAGTTTTAAGCAGTAAAGCTTACTCACCACCAACAGGTGGCCAGAAGTGCTTCTATCGTGGCAGAGATGCACAGCTCATATYAAAGCCTTTTCTGCAGCTCCAGTCGCTTTTGTTGCTGCTGCTCTGCTTTTGGTGGAATATTGAAACACCCCTGGAGCCAGGYACAGGAAGAGAAACCATGGCTCTCTTGCTCAGCCATTTCATCACTCCARCCAAGGTTTATTTTGAACTGGAGAAATTAAAATTGGAAAAACAAAAAAGTGAGTGGTGCTGTTGCACAGGATTTTAAAAGCTCTGAGGCAGAGTAAACCAAAGCCTTCTCCATCTCTCAAATGGTGTTTGCCTGAATACAAGATCTGGTTTTAAAACTATGCCAATCTGTAAAGCTTTTAGTGCAGAATATACCCTTACTTGATCAATACATCAGAGTTATGGAGACACCAAGGAAAAAATTGTAACTGATTAAATGAATGCCCTTCACTGTCATAACAGAGGGAAATTAGAGCTGAAAGGAGGCTTGTTATGGTGCTCCCCCTTGAGCCAAGGTGCACTGAATGTGTTGGACTGCTGGGTCACTGGGGTGTCACAAAGTTGTGGCTTACCAAGTACCTCTCTTACGCCTCCCTTGTTGTCAAGAAATCTGTACCTTCATAGAATTACCAATAAAACAGTCGTAGCAGCAGATTAGGTTTAAAAATCTACCTAATGTAGCGTGAAATTTAGAGAGTATGCTCCAGCGATCAGAGCGGCAGTGTTGACCCATTATGCTCTGCAGTCACATTCTTCCATTTTCACCCTTTGAAGCCACAAAGGGAGGGGGAACAAATAACACACACACTTGCAACCATTTTCTCTTGTGKTTTTTTGGTTGATTTTTTTCTTAAGTAGGGTTGTATACTCGCAGTGCCTGTGAGGATTTCCTTAACTTTGCTTWAGAGAATACATCACACTTGTTTACTGTGCTTTGTGGCAAAGCAGCCTTGGGTTTTCAGATTCAGGGAAAGAAAGCATGTTCCTAATTTTTCAGGCTCAGGATTTAGCAAAATTAAGCTGTCATCCTATGTAAGTTAAGAACAATCAAAGCTTTATCCTTTAGCATACAGTGAAATATACTTCACTGAGAATAAGAGAGGCAGAAGACAGCATGGTAGCTATAGCTTGTGTTACAAGTCAGAAAGCTGCAGCCATGATAGAAAAGGTATATATGAGATATTCTGCCCTGCCTTCGCAATTATGCTGAAGTAYTAAATGTGAATTGAAAGTTTTTCCCTCTTTCTTCCCCTTCTCTGCTTTGATAAGAAATAAGTAACACATACTCAGTAGTCAAAAAAGTTCAGAGAGAGTATTGACATGTGTGAACTCCATTTTTAATCTCAGGTCACATATGCCTAGTGGTTTTAGCARTTAGTTTAACTTTGCATTTCTGGGCTAAGACTGAGTTGTCATTCCAAGGATACCTGCAGCAGGTCTCAGCTGTAGTCATATTAGGTGAACAGGAGAAGAGATCAATTTATGTCSATATTACAAAATTACTATATACACCATCCTATTTGAAAAATCTGAAGTTACATCCTATTCTGACTCACTGAGACTTGGATGCTGTAATATGACAGAGCCTGAACTGTGGCAAAATAAGATTCGTGACTTCCATTCTGACAGATCTTGTCAAAGAGTTTGGTAAGCATTCTGTCCTACTGTGTCAAGTTATGCTGTAAGTATCCCCAGTGTGCAAATTGAGCACTGGCTTTCCCATAGCACTTGTAGAAATTGAATTTCCATCACAATTTTGATAAGGAAAGACCAAAGGTATGCAAGTATGACTAAAGAAATTTCACTTTTGTGTGAAATAAAGAATTCTGAAGAAGGAAGTTGTCTTCAGTCTTTGTCTGACAGAGTAGTATTTTCCTTTTCTTTGGTTATATATTCTAAAGAAAAYAGAAACCTTCTGTTCTGTATTTTTTGCAAAAATGCAGACTGCAAGCATGCATCTCACAAAACTMTTATTCCTACACAGAGATAGCTTGAAAAATTAAGTATATTCCTTTCATGTTACTGTTGAGCACAGCAACTTGCATTATTTGAGACCTGTTGTGTATTGAAGCCTTCACAAAAGACCAAAGGGTTCTAGTTGTTTAATGGTTTTATTCTCTATCACAGAAATTCTAGAGAATGCTACAGAACAAGAGGGTTACTAGTATTTGACTGTTTATACCACACAGTCTGACAAAATGAAGAAATGCCCCTGTTAAACTTTCCAGGGGATTTTAAGAAACCCAGAACTATGTATATATACATTTCAGCTGCTGCTGAACTATTACATTTCTTACATTTGGTAGCACTCTCTCAGCATGAAACTATTTTCCACCATATATTTAACTGTGAGAATATCATCAGACAACAGGGATCTCGTTCCCAGATTCCATTGCCATCTGTGAAACAGCTCCAGGGGTGCAGAGCTGTAACCACAACCAGAATCTGGCCTTGTCTCCTGAAGTGAGGACAGTACTCAAATATACCTGCATGACAGTACCTGGGCACAGACTTTGTGATAATGGGATGGGGAAGACTTAGAGGAACCATAATTGTTCCCACTGAAGCCCCTGCTATGACATGAACATTTTGGATAAAAGATGCTAAAACGATCACTCAGCTGGGCAGCACTTCTTTTCACACCATAGTGGTTGTAAGCCGCTAATGGATCTTACAGCACTTGCAGTGTCTAATGCTTTTCTTTATTGCCCCTTAAAGTTATCAGAAGGACAATCTTGGCTGTCAGGGCAAAGAGATTTCCAGCCCTTCTTATCCAGTAAGAGAARATAGAAAACAAAAGACAAAAAAGAAACAAACAAACAACAAAAAACCCAACTTAACGAGTTTTGAATCTCATGATTTTTAAGACAATTGAATGATTCTGTGGAGCTTGGTTCATGATTCTTCAGTGCTTGGGTGTGTGTTTTCTTATTAAACACCGTCAGTAAAACCACACAATAGAAGCTTGTTGCAACCCAGCTGGGAAACCACATTTCCCCTGTGCCACAAGCTCAGGGCACTGTGGGGCCTGGTGTATAAGCCAAAAGATTTCTGCATTACAGCATCAGGTTATCATAACCTATCTCCCCCTCCTTCCTACCCCCAGAACTCATCTATATGCTAATTTAACATGACTAATGCCGCCCCACAATATAATGGCTCTAATGTTTTCAGGGGAGGAAAGAGAGTGGAAAGGAGCTGACGGTCCTGTTTGATTAGAGAAGTGTCTTCTGACAAAAATCCCAGATTTTCTGATGATGAGGTCTCATTGCATCAACACCCTGGATACATCTGGTCCAGCACTTAACCAAGCTTGCAGTTAGGTTTGAGTTTACATTCCTGTGAGTTAAATGCAAGCAAATGTAAAATACAATTTTCTCACCTGTTTTTGTGGAAATKACTAATCGAGCACAGCTGTTTGTTTAAAGGGAAAGGCGCTGTCATTCTTATTGTCAAGGGCTAGGAACTACACCAGTTATATATGACAGAGCTCCCTGCTGAGTTACAAGACACCTGAGCTGGCTGGAATTTGSCTCCTGGGCCTTTCTGGCTCAGTCATACAGCCTGGGGAGCTTTCGGTTTCTCCACAAACACACGCATTGATAGTCCCTCTGCCCCTTTCCCCCTTCCTCCCTCACACTCACTGTAACACTATTAAGATATCAAATGCAGCAATTACAACAGAAAACCCTAATTAGGCAGCAGCAGCTTCTGTAATAAAGGAATCAAGGAAATCTGAGGAAAGAGCTAAGAGGAAACACAACAGAGGCTTTCAAATCACAGGCTTCTTGTTCTTAAAGGACTACTCAATGCAGATAGTCCTCCATGAGTTTCACTTCACCAGCTTTCTCTGTACTTTTCTAGGACAAAAGGAGTAATACCAACATAGAGTCCTGTGGCCATAATCAAATAGTAATTGGCCTCGGAGATCACTTATGACAATCATGGAAGTAATAAGGTTTCTGAATAATTATGAATAATTAGGCACATTTATGAATAATTACACTGTTAATAACTATCTAACACATCCAGTTTTTAAACTGTAATTCAGTCATTATTGATTGGTTAGCCATCATCTTCACTGCTGTTTCCCTACTCATTAACATCCTGATTCAGCCAGGAGCCCTGCAAGGCTGGATTTTTTCTTTTGGCATGTCAGAAAAGAGGAGTTTTACTGCTGTAACTTCTGAATACCACAGAGCCAGATTTCACTGACCATAGGGGAGGGACATTTTTGGAAGGAAAATATCCTGTCACTTTCTAAATGTGGTGTTAAGACACTGCAAAGATACTATGACAATGTGGAGTGGGAAAAACTGTTTTAAAGTGGCATGTCTGGAGTTTCTGACTATTTAACTTCCTGTGTTTGGTCTACAAAATTTCTGAACTGTGGAGCATCTTGCCTGAAATTGAGTTAGCACAGCTAATTCAAGATGCCCCCCCAGCAGTACTGGTGGAAATAAATTAYGTTTCTTCAAGAGACAAGGGTTTAGGGCATAAAATTTCTGCCCTGGGAAGGAAAGGTCTGGGAAGCAAGGTSCCAGCCAGGACCTCGGGTACAAAGGAAGTCTTGCCTGCTGCTCTGCAGAGCGACACAGTAATGGCACCAGCAATGCCACCACCTCCATCAGCACTTCTTCTATGTGCCCTGCCAACTCTCCTATGGCTCAGCTGGAGCCCAAGACAGCAGAATTGCCCAGGCTCTGGCCCTGCCCAGTAACCACCATTGCAAGAAGGAACCTCCTCCTGATGTTTTAGCAGCTTCCTCAAACATTTGTTGTGCCTGTATCTAAAGTTGGCCCTGGTTACCAAAATTAGGTAGATAAATGAATGCCACACTCGCTGCCAAAGCGAATAATTAGAAGTAATGCTATATATACCATCCAGAACACCTCTGTTTTCAGGGACATTGTATCAGCTTTACACCAATAGGATAGAATCAAGCCAGTCCAGAAAAGTAGATAGAGCATCCTAGCCCTTAAACAAGAAGCTGTCACTGCTCCTCTACCTCTTATTTACTCAGCACATTTCACCCTGAAGAGCTGGGTCTGACATGGAGGAAGTATGAGTCAGGGTCTTGTRTTATTTCAATACACTGGACACATGCTGCCTGTTTTTGGAAAAACATTCAAGAGAGTAAAAGATACAGATCAGGTGGCATGAACTGAAAGCCTCAGTTTGAAAATACAGAAATGCTTTAGGATGAGGATTTTGCATTAGGTAAAAACCAGAACAGACCAACATTTATAAATTTCTTTTATTTCCAGGACATGAGTAGCATTCTGAATGGTTTATTAATTGGTTTTCTTTATTTATTTGGTGTTTGCCAGTTCTGACAGGTAATCCAGGATAGCAAATTTCATGGTGAACATAAAGATAAGGGCTTAAATCACTCCAAGTACTCCTTTAAAAAGTATTGACAAAAAATAAATGCCAYAGATAACTACTCTGCCTCTATGATTTTACATTTCTCTCCATTCCCCTGGAAATAATGCTGATTCATTTTCCCTTTGGAGGAATTTACTTTCTGCCTTTTCCTCCATAGCTTTATAAAACTTTTTTGTGCCWCAGTGCACTGTTTCTATACTTCAGATCAGAAAATAAAAAATTTTAGAAAACACTTGTTAAGGTTTTGGCTCAAATTATGTTTCAGACTCTGTAAGGGCCAAACCAGCTGTGATAAACTCTGTTATGTCTTTCATAATCTTCAAGCACATTCTTTCTAATCTCCTCCTGAAGGCCATGAAAGGAGAAAAAATAGACCAAACCACTTAGCAGGAAAAGTGAGTGAGCAAATGTTGAATGTTGTTAACCTGGAAGTGACCATTTCTGAAAAGCAGAAAAAGGTGCCAACATACAATTCTGAGAAGGAGTTGTGAAAGACCAGCTCTTCTACTTTGGGTTTGATGTGCTAAGATATGGCATGAAAAATGGCTAAAAAAACCTGCACACTTTGCACTTTCAGGTAGCAAAAATGACAAACCTCTATCAAAGATTCAGAAAAGTCCATTATTTTCTTTTCATACACTGCCTCTTTAAACAGTAGAACTTATTGCCATCTAATGTTGTGGAGACAAAAAGATTGGAGAAGTTCATGGGGACTCTAGTGACTAGATATGACCTCTAGCTCACATACTTTAAACTGGACTAGATTATAAGCATCCCAGGTTATATAAAGGCCCTTAAAAAAAACGCAAGTCAAGAACCTTTAGTTTTCTGTAGATTTTAACTCTTTTTTTTCTGTGCCAGTAGTTCATATTCCGTTTCTTTCCCTACTGCTGTGAAAAAAGGGATTGGGAATTCCCTGGTAAAGCATTTGCCTCTGCCAGCTGATGCAGTAGATATGTTCAAGGGCAGAATTTCCATTTGTAATCAGAGATAACCACTGCTGCTGTGTTTCCTATGRAGACCACATGCAATCTCTCTGAAGTGTTTCCATGATTATGTCAGATCCACCACCTAAGTGCATGGCAATGTCCTTCATATTTAGGGAAAGGGAGAAGGGTGAAATGAGGGGAAAATAAAGTTTTTGCTATACTAGCTATTTCTTTACTGCTTTAAAGTGTCAGGTAGCATTCAGAAACCCTGAGTTTTCTTTCTGGTAATTGTCATTCTGATTGAATTTTGAGCTTGAGTAAAAATCAAAACCCAGCATGGACTTACTGGGAAAAATAAGTAGATAAATAGTTGTTCATTTCCATCTTGAATTGTTTGATTGTTTCAAACTCTGTGTTGTTTTTGTGGTCTACATGAGAAATTTCTGTTTTAATTTATGTGACCTCTAGCATRCATTGGCAACCACTATTTGACTGAACTCTGAAGCAGCACTCAAAACATTCATTTTCCTGAGCATGAACATCCTGAGGATCCGTCTCCCCAGCCTTAGACTCTGCAAGGCTTTGTGTATATTCCTTCCTTCACATCATGGAGAAACACCACGTTGCAGCTGGTGCCTGTACCAGGGATGCAGAGAAATGTGAGACCAATCTTCTTTCAAAGTGAAAAAGTCACCTCGCACACAGCCACCTGGGGCTCTCGCCTCTCCCCAGTTGTGCAGGCACTGTGCCCCAGGGCACGCTAACTTCCCCCTGCCCCCACCCCAGCCCACCCTTTCATCTTCAATTTGTTCATCTCCACACCATGGATGTCATCGAAAGCAAGGGCCAATTAGCTGAATGTAGTCAGGACACAGTGATTTGGATCCTGGTTTTTAGAAAAATAGATCTAAAAGTATACATTCAAAGTGGTTCCTGACAGCAACCATCAGAGGTGGTGAAATGCTGGCAACCTGGGACAATGAGAGGCAGAACAGAAAGAGGACACTTGGGTGGGACCAAGCCCTCGGGTTAGCTATATGGGACACAGGCTTGAAGCCATGATAACTTCCAGTGGATCCTTTGGTTTCCATTAAACATTAGTGTTTTCAAAGAAGCATGAAATCCACACTTCTGATTCCTCTGTTCTCCCTTCCCCATCCATGTCCCTCCTGAATCACGAAGGGGACCTTCTTTTGTTATATTTGGATAATTATTCTGCTGCCTTTCCTCCTGCTACCCGCTAAACATATGTGATTGATGAAGGGAACACATTGAGAATTTGAGATGAAAAAGTGAAGAGAGAGCAAAGCTGGGCAAATGAGCCAGTGGGTTGAAGCACTTGGGACATTAGAGGGTGTCAAGGATGGCAAATGACTTCATTGAAGTAATGATGATAAACATTTTATCCCTGTGCATATATGTGCATTATACCTAACGATCTCAAGCGTAAGTAAGTGAAGAAAGGCACTAAATAAATCATAAGAACAGGCCCTAAATGGGAATCCCTAAGGAATAGGATCTGAATTGTAAATGTGTGCCTGAATTTCACACATSAAATTACAATAAAGAGATTGATATTTTAAACAGCTCTGTACTTAAAGGGTACTGTATCTAGTCCTGAGGATTTTTCTTTTGCTTAGGGTTAGGAGTTTTTTTCAGTTAAATTGTGTATTTGTGTGTATACATACACATATACACATACACATATGTGTGTGTAAATTCATTAAACAAGGTACTTTACATATCAGTGGGTTGCTCTGGGTTTCATCAGCATCTCAGAGACTGGCTAAAAAGTGTTTTTTTCTGCCTCACTGAGATTCTTGAAGATATAAATTCTCAGGGACAAACTCTCTTCTGTTACACCAAAGCAAATAGGAAAAAAAAATTCCTTCCTTTAAGTGAATTTACTCTGGACTTGATCTGATGGAAATGGAAATGCAATCTGACACTTACACTAACACTTATTTAAACTTTGTCCCTCTCTCCCTCAAATTGTGGAGCCAAATTCTTACATGGTGTCAACTGGCAAAGCTTCTTGAGCTGTCAGCAGAGCGTGCCTGTTGGCATGAGCTGATTTGGTCCAGTAGCTTCACAAATAGAGAATGAACYTCAGTATTAATGGGAACAGGTTTTATGCAGAACAAATTATACTAGAAATGTCATCCCATTCCCTTCCAGTCTCAGACATCCTAAAATCATAAAAGTACAACTGCAGTATTATAAACACACATTAATGAATCTAATAAGGTGTGGGAAGGCTTTCAGGCTGGAAGAAATGTAAATGTCTAATAAGAGGTAGCAACACTATGTCCTCACAGATAGCTCTGGCCCCCACTGCATTCTTCAGTGGAAATGTATAAGAAGATAACTATGAAGACTAAAAACCTGTGCGATTTWGGCTGTTCTACAGGTTTTCTCATTAGAAGAAAAGGATTTTCACCTGGCTAGTAAAAGAATTCTGCACCCAGATATCATAGCCACAGGATCTCCACATCTTTCTTCCCAGCAGTTGTAGAAAGGCTGGTGAAAGAGCAGGATTTGTATGAAAGCTGAAGGTCTCTTCCCTTCACATTCCTCACTGGCAGGCAGGAGTGCTCTCAGCACAGGTTTTGGAGATCCTGCACCTGAGTTTCCCATTCAGCATTTTCAGAGCAGAAAGAAGCAATGAATGAACCTTTTAAGTATTAACTCTTCTGGCTTTTTCCCCAGAGGATTGCCCTGCACACAGAGTTTCTTTCCCAGATCTTGATCTTAACTGGGAAATTACATACTGCATTTAGTTGCAATATGCTTTGGTTCTTTGTGTTGCTGCTAAGGATGTGCACCCCCACATGCTCACGTGTATGTACATTATACCTGCATTCCTATTTATGTATCTGTGTGTTTGCATACACAGACAAAGACACACACAGCTATTTTGCAGTGGGGAAATATTTTTACCACATGCCGCACCATAAGGAAGAAATTTAATCCACCTCCTGATTAAACTTTTTCCATTATGAGGAATCTAGAAAGGGAGCACATGAAATACACATTTTTCATTTGAACAAATCCTTTCTGATATGGACACTTATAAAAACAAAAATCCATGTATTAATTTTTAAACAACAATTTTTTTTTGGTGGTGTATTAAGCACAGCAAAGAGTCATGCAGTAGCTTTAAGTGTAAGGACTAGATCCAGAACCCACTCAAGTCATTTTCTGAAGCTAATTCCAATCTTTATCCAGAATAGAAAAGGTTTTGAATACTGGGGACAAACTACTTTAACTTTCTTTGTTTTTCAAACTGAATATATTTCAAAGGATTGCTAAATTATAAGTTTTCCTATCAGCACTCTAACCACTTTTATTTTACCAGAAAAACAGAATTCCTTTTTGAAATAAGAAGACACATATCCACTTATTCTTGATATTAGCAAACTATATTTTCTATAATAAAAATGTGAAAAGAATGTATTACATTCTGTAGTCCCTGAAAGAGTGCTCAATTCTTCACTAGACTTATTTGACTATTGATTGATTTTCAGAAATATTTTGACTCAGATCTTTCTGGGAAAAAGTCACTTCCCTTTTCTTTCATTCCTAAACTGGTATATCACCTTTTTGCCTTTTTGTCACATGATTAATGTGGCTTTGAAAGATTCAAGAATCAATACACATATGCTCAGGTGGGAACATCTGTATTTTAAATGTGTCCTTTCATCTTAGTTTTCCAGCCTATCTAAAAAATATGTTTCCTGTTGGACTTAATAGGTGTCACTGGTGCAGGTAGTGGTAATGTAGAAGGTCTTCTGATCTGACCTTGTCCTTGCCATGAAACCAGATCCTCCTTGCAGATTCAGGAATGTGGTGTATCTAGTACAATTTTCTTCTGGTACAATTTTCTTCTCCCTCCAGGTCTCCAGGAAGTATTTTTCTTATTAGATTTTTTTGTTTGTTTGTTTATTTTTAAGTGCTCCTATTTCTTCTTGCCTTGAAATATTTTTCATGACATTGAGCACAACATAACTAGTGCAACACATCTCTTCATGTCTTCAGCCAGCAGATAGCTTTACATTCTCAAATTCCTCTGGCTTCCTTAAATGCTCAGCCTATTATTCAGTGTATTGCAGGATCAAACCTTCAGAGGGTATCCCCTGGGAAATCAAAAGAAAGATTCCTTCAAGCCAGCTAGCATCATATATATTCAATGAATACAAAGGGGATGAGACAGAGCATAATCCAGTATTTGAGGGATTTTACTGGCATGATATTGCAAAGATCGTGTTAGTCCGTGCTGAGAAACACGGTAGGTTCTGTGAGGGCTAAATGTGTGTTCTCTGTCAATACAGGAATCTGCCCTTCAAGTGGTCGCAGTACTCCTGTTTCCTAACTCAGAATCAGAAACTAACTGCTCAACTGCATGAGCCTGGCCTGTACTGATCCTTCAGAGTGCTGGAGCGTAGAGAAAAGGAAAGAAATATTTTACTGGCAGGATTCTTTTTACTCCTCAACAGATTTAACACCACATGCTTGGAACTTTGCAGAAGTATGGAATACTAGTCCCAGTCCCAGAGAAATGGATCAGTGGATGGGACTATGTAGTAACCCATAAAACCCATTTATAAATGTTTTCAGCAACTTCTATTACACCTATGGAGTCTCTGCAACCTATCAAGAAAGTTCCTCCATCTCTGTGTGGCACTGTGTGTGCTCTGTAGTCTAAACTGTAATTAATAAATAGTTACTCCACGGTAAATGCTGAATTTGATGTAGGAGTAGCAATCCATCCCAGGAGAAAGATGGGCAGAGGGGCAGGAGGAGGAAAACCTGCTGAAAAGCACAGTTAAGCTCTTTGTGCTGTGGAAATGAATCTGGTTTTGGGGCTGGGGGCTGGGTTTGTGTTGGTGCACAGACGTAAAACAAGAGTATTCAGACAAGTGGAACATGATCTGATAAGCCTGGAAATAACTCTGTCAGGCTATCCAGCCCAAATGACATCCCTGTCTGTGTCCTTTCAACACATTTGATTTGAGTACAAGCTTCCCAGAGGAAGGCTTTTCCTGTGCTTTCCATCCTGCTTCACCACTTCACAAACTCCCTGATGGCCGAAACAGTGCAGGCTAATGTGAGAGAAAAGCTATGTACTTTTCTAGAAGGGACAATAATTCTTCTGTGAGTTTTTTCTTTTTCAGCCTGCAACCTGACTGTCCCTTCAAAATGTGCTAGCCAATCCTTTTACTTGCTCTGCCAGCTTCAAATGGAAATGCAGTTGTACCTTTCATTTATAAGAAGCTTGAACTCTGTGTGTACAATAATAGATAAAACTAGAATTAGGTCTGCTCRGGCTTTTCCAATGTGAGGGAGATGCAACGATTTTTATAGACTTCCCAGAACACAATTTCATAAAGGTTGATATTCACTGAATGAAACTTTTGCCAAATGTATATCCTCATAACACAAATAAAATGCAACAAGATTTGTGCCTGAAGATTCATAGACATGAATAATGTTCACACAATACTAAATTTCACTAAACTTAATATAAAGATTTATATTTGAGCTATAGTCTTCAATTTGCACGATTTATGCCCCAGCAGTTACATGGCTGCATTTATCAGAAAGGGGCTGTTCTTCTGAGAGGTAATTCTACTAAAGCTTGCGATCATTTGGCTCTTGATCAGTGAAATGAACTGAATCTTATTTTCTGTGTCTGTCTCTTCATATGCTTTCCACTCTCATATGCTTTAGCTCYGGCAAGAAGAACACGTATTTCAAATCAGGATAAGAATCATCTGCCCATGAATCAGCCAAAAAAATGCAGGCTCTGCACCTAGCACCATCTTTAATACTTCTCCTAGGCATGATAACTGTCCTATCCACAACATGCATGGATTTTACAAATCAGAAATATTTGATACATGGAGAAGTAAATACACACCACTCTTGTTAATCATCACAGTACATCCTACTGTCTAAGAGCTTACTTGTGAGCAATCAGGCACATCATAGGTGGAGGGGAGATCATCGGTCCTTGGGCAGTCTTCAGAGTCACACTGACACTTCCAAAGCTCTCATCATGTACCCGTTACCACTGATTGAATGCTGTTACCTTTGGGAGAGGAATTTTGACTCAAGTCAGAAAAYTGGCAAAGCTCAGGAAACCCTGAATCAGGATATAAAGGTGAACAAGTTGACTCTCTTGGGCTATGGCAAACAATGAAGATCACCACACAGCATCATTAATGTGGTCACTTATCCCTGAAAGAAACCTTATTGACTGCTGTGATATCATTTGCATTAATCAATTAGTAATAATGCTTTCATCTTAATAAGAAAGAACAGAATTCTCTTTACTAGATTAGGAATGTTAGACTAGAAATAGCCAGATAACCATCTCTTAAAATAAAACAGGTAAAACTCTTCATACTTTTTCCAAAAACATTATTTTGGTTTTAAAAAAAGGAGGGAAAAAAAAGGAAGAAAATTAAAGGGAAAGAATCACCAAAAGCACCTTTTTTTTCATTACTTATGCCTCTTCTGCAGCTATGAGCACATTCATTTCTTCATAATCCCCAGCACAGCAGAAGAAAGAGGGCCTTCAGGTGAAAGGTTACCTACATTTATAATGTCAGGCACTGAGGCTGGTGAGGTAAAAGGTAAATGGTAATTTTATCATTAGCGTGCCTGACCCCTTGCCCCGGCCATATCTCACAGGAGACATTAGGAACGGCTCACCTGTCAAGATGCAAACACTTAAAGGTCAATGCGCGCAGAAATCTTCAAGAGCTTACAACTGAATTGCTGACACCTTTTATTATCACCGCTTAAATAAATGATTCAAGTGGTGAGACAATGCTGAGACTGGTTTAATGTCAAGATTTACAGGAGGATCTCTTGGAGCACGATTTTCTAAAGTTTGGCTACATGGATATGATTTTTTAATTCTAGAACTSTATGAACAAGGAAGGGGACTTCACACCACTTATAGGAGTTTTAACATGTATCCCACTTTTGCAAGGCTTTCCAGCATTGCACAAGGACAAAGCTTTATTTCCATTGGAGCAGTGAATGCAGATTCCTGGATCCACTATCACCCTAGTGTATGATGTTGGAAAACTCATTTGACCTCTGTGCATGAGAAGTTATGACCTATGGGAACCGATTGACAAATTTCTGGGACACTAGCTACACTCCACTATTATTTAATGAAGTAACTAGGTAAAGATCCTTGCTTATTTTTCCAAGTTGTTTCCACATTAAAAAGCTCTGAAATGTGGACACATCAGCATCAGGGTTTGAAAGAGCACCAAGGTTTACCCATGCATGCAAACAGCAACTGTCCTTCTAAAGGATGAGTGTAATTTACTCCTGACCCTGTATCCCACACCTCCCATTGTTAGTAAAAGGGTTTACTGGTTCCAGTCAGGTTTAGAGGGCCCTGAGTGATTTGAAAGTTGTGTACATGTTAAAGCTACCTTACATAAAGGTTCACCAGTAGAGGATGAGCATCCACACCTATAAAGTAGCAATATTTTCTGTTTGACACTACAAACACAGCAACTGATTATCAGTGTGTGATGCAAGCCCTCTGCATCTGTATCTCTTTTGGTCTTCTGGCACAATGGTCACTGTTCTCATTAATGTCCTGTCCTCTGCCTTGTCTCCATTTACTTCATCTCTCCTGAGAAATAATATACTCACTTCCTTTGACTTAGTGATACTTAAATTTTCTTCTCCAGGTAATGTTCCACTTACTTTTCCAATGTATTTCATTAATCTTCTTCCTAAAACAGTTGCAAATCCCTGAAGCTGTCAGATGAAAAGCTTCATTTCTGCTTCCCACCTGTCACCTGTATCATCAGCACACTGTGGTGCTTGCACGTTTTTCCTGTGTTATTTTGTTCCCACCATCTTCTTCCTGTGCTGCATAAAGAGGTAATGCAGTAATAATAACAGTTTAAATGAGAGAAAAATTTATGTGTGTACCCAAAGAATGCATATTTCAAGAAACTGATCAAAACCAAGGACTGCAGTGAAAGTACAATATTTATGAAGAAAAGATTTTCATAGAAGCTTCAGTCACCAAGTGCTTTGCTAGTGTGCTTTGCCACGCACTTCTGGCTGTTTGCACCACCGCAATATTTACAGATTAATAAGGCATTGTTACAAGCAGATGCACCTACTGAGCGTAAAACTCACAGGCTTCTGTTTTCACAAATCTCTTACTTTTTTTTCCTGTGATATCCTACATAAATGATCTGTTCATAAGTGTCTTTTCTGGGTTTCATCATATAATGTAATTCTATCTAGAAACATATGAGTAAATGTTATTGCAAAGCTGTAATCTCACTTTGGCTTTCACACTTATAAAATGAAAAAGAATGTTGCACCTCCAGAGGGCTGCTAAATATACAGCTGAAATGCAGTTTAAGAAAGCATTTTTATATTATTTATTGATAATACTTCTTTATTAATAATTATCATTTATTATTATCGCTCTTACTAATTGTGAAGGTCAAGGACACCAGAGATTACTACTTATTTAACTTCTAATGAATGCAAGATTTCATTTTTCTTTGTCACCCTCTGCTTAAATACCTTATTGTCTAAAGGCAGATGTTACGGGAGAGAAGAAAAATAACCATCTATTAAAGGTTTTGATATTGTGAAGTCCTCAACAGAAATGGGAACAGATCTGACACGTTAGGAAGGTTCATCTAAGGCTCAAATGATCTTGAACTTTGGCTGGCAACACTGGACAACAGGTGCTTCTGATAATTTAAATGCTTCTCTTTCCCAATAATTCAGCATCCTTAGTTAGCATCCCATCTAAGGTATTTTCCCTCATTGCTACCTACACAGCAGATCTATCAGTGGAAGATTAAAAAGCAATGAAAGCCCTGGTATATTTAGTGCTATAGCATGTATTATTTGAGCTCTGCCCGGCCAGCTCTCTAAAATCTCACTGACTTGTTGCACCCTCTCCACAGGAGCATCTGGCTGCATAGGCAGAGCTTTAGCAGACACCCACATGCAAGGAGTATTAGGGAATTCACTGGAGCAGAGCTGAACTGAGCCACAGATTTAACTATGACTAACTTTCCACAGCAAGTTATCTCACTGGGACTTAAACTTAGTCTGATGCTTAAGCACTTAGATGAGCCAAGGATGTCATAATGAAGTGCTGGAATTACAGTTGCCATTTCATAAAATGAACCATATAAAATATATACTTTTGTACTCAGCTACAGCTTTCTACCTGCAGAGCTGCTTTCATGGAGTTTAATAACATAACAAAACTGCACAAACTGCAATCTTTCTTGCTTTGTACTGGTCTTGTGCATCAAAATCTTCTGTACAATCTCAATTTTGACAATACTTGATTAAGATATCATAAAACAGTTTATAACCATTATAAAAATATATTTACTTTTTTACCCAGCCACCTGATGAACACACCAGGTAGTAATAAAATTAATTTTATTACGTGCCTCTCAGGACACAAAAGAAATAAAACACTTTCTTTTTTATGCCAATATTATACAACCGTGCTTTAGCAAAACATCTGTTCTGCCTCACCTTTTTATGTTTCTTTGTTGTTTTTCTTGTTTGCTTTGAAATATTTCTTTTCCACACCATCATAAGCACTCAAAGAGTAATCAACAAGTGAAATTATCTTAGAAAACACTCATAAAAGCTCAAAGAGATAGAGGCTTCCTCCTTTGTTTACCATGCAAAGTTCTTTCTTTTTGGATCACAGTGATCCCTATTTGAATTCTGACTGTGAGTGTGTGCAGAGCATGCCACTGCCTCTGACACCAGCTGGTTCCTTGCACATGTGGAAATAGACTCCCGTCAACATGGAAAGTAAACATTGTGTTGCAGCTCTCATCTGGATGTTGACATGCCAAATAATGATGACAGAGGTTCTCAATTTTTAATGCAGTACTACTGATGGAAACCAGCTACTAACAGTTGGAATGTGACAAAACATACCCAACTCAGCACCTTTTCCCAGCTCCGCAGAGAAGGATACCTGATGCACTTGCACCTTTCCACAAAGATGGAAGATGCTGCTCTGACCATTTCCAAGAGATGGAAGAAGGCAGAGATGCCTAGACTACTTTGTTGATTTATGTGTTGCAGTGTGTTGCAATTTCCTGTCTTAGACTTCCCTGTCCCCCAGGTGTGCCAACTTCCCCTCCCCGTCTCCTGCTGAGAGCTGTCCATTCCAGCAGGGGTGTAGTGTGGTTGGCAGAAGTTTAAAAGATGCTCCTCAGGTCCGGGCTCATTGGCCTGTCCAAGTGTCTTTATCCCTTGAGCCTTCCCCTCCTCCCACCTTGTTGGTGCCTCACCTGTCCCTTCCCTCCCCCTGCCCCCGAGCTTAAAAGAAAATCAGACCACGTGGTCGGGATTCTAATGGAGCTGTTACCAACATTCAGATGTCCGTGACCCTGGAATAAAGCTCTGGATTTAACCCTCCGTTGGAATCCACTCCTATTACTCCTCACCTAGCCTAAGGACTTCTTCAGATGTGATCCTGAGTTCCTACAAGCCTGGTCTTGGTTTCCAGTGCCCAGCTGCTACATCCAGCCAGTCAGAGGTATCACTGTGGTGAAATACCACAGCAGCTGCCCCTGGCCAAGCAGCAAGGGCCAGACGAGCCCAGGCACGTTCCACCTGGCAATATTGGGATTTTATTCCAATATTTATGCAGCTATAAACTCCAACATGGTGCAAAACATCTCATTCTGATTCCACAAGAAAGTGAAATTGAGAAAAGAGCTGGGCAGGATATGCTGGCTTGAGAAGCTGATATTCTATTACAGGATCAGACCCTCCTTCCTTTCTGTTCATCCACACAGACTAATACAAAGTGTTTACGGATCCCAGGTAGTTTGATGTGGAAGTATCTGATGTTTACATTTCCTTAATGGAAGTGCCAAAACCACAATGCTTGAGAACATATTATTTGGTCACAGCACTTCAGGATAATGGTTGCTTTTAAATATGGTTACAAGGCTTTCAGGTAGCTCTTTCCTCCATGCTTCTTCCCCCCTAGAACACACATTCTTGTGCAAGTTTGTGGAATCAGACTTCACCTCAGCAGAGGAACAGACAGTCAGACCAATGTAATTCTAATACCTCCTAATGCACACCAATTTTTCTTTGTTGTTTTGTTTCTTAATAACCTCCAATTGCAAAATATGTAGGAAGCCATGCATAAATTTGGGTTATAGTGCCATCCCCTAAGAGAAAAACACAGGCAACAGCATTTTTATGTGAGGGGGAAAAAAGAATATCCAATTTTCCACTACAAAACAGGTGCACTCAGATTTTCAAAGTACATCGCACTTGTCTCTCTTGTTTATTTAATCCTAATTTATCGGATCAAGACAAAGAATAGTACAGTTTGGTTTTCTGGCATGTTCATGTCCACAGCAAAAAGAAGGTCATTGCATTTGGGCACTAATCTACCAGTGCAGTAAGCCGTGATTAAAATGTCTTGGTAATGTTCTCGGAAAAGCATTACAACTGCTTGAATCTATATTCATCCATGGCCAGAGAAGAGGGAATGCTAGTCTGGTTTGGTTAAATACATACAAACTTATTCCCCAGTCAGTCAGCTAGAGCAGCAGCCCTGTATTTCAGCAAGAGAAATAAAAAGATTGCCTGGGGTCAGGATAAAAGCAAAGGTACACAGGGCCATGAAACAGTTTTCACTGTTATCACTGCACTTCAAAGGACCCAATAGAGCTCTCACCGGGGATCACAAGTGACCTCAGCTTTCCTTATAAGTTTCTTATGCCTCTAAATTTATTTTAATGTCCACTGAGAAGGTGAAGGGTTAAATAAGGAGGACAACTGGAGGAGTGGGGGGATGTGTGTTTTGGCTTTGTGCTATGTTCCAATTCTGTCAAGGAGTCTGAGCTTCGGACAGATAAGCAGGGAGAGATGTACTCCTTAGAATAAAGTGAAATGAAGGTGCAATGCAAAAAAAAGATATCTCTGTTCAACTTCTGAGTGAAGTTCTGTGTGCCAGAGCCATGCTTCCCCTGCTGCCACTGCTGCGGCTTCTCCTCTTCTTTTTTCATAATCGTCACCGTTATGAGTCTTTGTTCACAAAGGTGGAAAACACGGAGGGCTCTAATGATGCATTATCACAGGTCACGGAATGAAGCACATAAATCTCCCTGGCATTTGCCTCTACACAATACCTCTAAAAGGACAGCAGCATTCCTTAAAGATGTAGCTTTTCCCCAATCAGATGACTCAACAAGGCGATGTACCTGTGGGCTTTTGCCAGGATAATCACCTTTTCCTCTCTCTGCTCCTTGGACAGCTCCGACCTTGTCTGTTTTTCTTTAGTCTTCTGTGTTTTCTGTAATGAAGACTAGAATTCAATTGTACATCTGGGACTAATAGCTTTTAAACTTAAATTATTTCTCTCACAATTACAGACAGATTGTCATAAACATATAAGCAGTGAAGTACAGAGAGATGCTTTCACTGTAAAAGCCATTTTGAAAGCAAAACTTCAGTCTAATTTAAAGATGTTATTGTTGTTATAGTTGGAGACTGATGGAGCTGTCTTTGAAGACCATGTCAGTACTGCAATTGGCTTAGTTTAAATCAACAGAAACCTGGATTGTACAGAGGAGTGAGAGTAAGACTATGTACAAAATGTCAGTAATCAATGGCAGTTGTGTTATTGTCATGACAGTATGACGGCAGTTCAGTGAAGCAATTATTAATTTTTCATAATACAACTGAAAGCAGAGACTTCCAAAGAAATAACAAGGTTTCCTACATATTACACAATTACCAAGGATAGAGTAAAATAGAAAATTCTGTCATATACTCTGAGAAGAATCTACATTTTAAACCAAAGATCGTTGTACAAGTTCTCTGCAATTGTAAATGGAATAACATCACCACTGTAGTTAATGCTCTATTTTAGACCAGCTGGGTATTAGAAATTTCCAGCTCAGTTATGATGGCTTCCTTCACATGTAGACATTACACTAGTGTTGACTCTGAAAATAGCAACATTGTCATTTTGTAGGAATCTAAATCCCAGTTCCTTGCACTCTGCACTAGAATGAGCAGTTGTACATGGAAAGACAACAGTGAATTGAGCTCTTGATTAACACTTGTGATGTTGCCAAAACAATGGCATTTGTTCCATTGGCCATATGGAATCAAGCACAATACTGGCAGTTCCTATTGGCTTTGAGTCCTCCATTGATAAACATTGAGTCCTCCATTGATAAACATTTATATTTTAATATGTAATCAAATGTTAATTTAACTGGAAGTCCACTCTCTTGTAAAGAAAAAATTCAGTGCAAGCAGTGATGGCCTCCAATATGCTGCCAGCCCCGTTATCATAACCAGTCTCACAATAAACTCAGATTGTATGTTTCAGGAATACAGCTTGTACAGGGTCTTTATCCTCGCAAGGGTCCTACAGTTCTTGTGATAATTCTAGTAGACCTTAACAAAATAATTTTCCCATTCTCCATTTCTTTGTTATGGCTTAATTAACAGAGGACAGGGGTATCATTATTTCTACTGTTCTCAGAACTTTTTCAGAATGAAATCCCATTTATTTTGCATAATGCTCATGTATTTATTTTTCTCTTTCTTGAGTTGTGCTTCATCCTGCTTCCTACAGAATATTTTTGCAGCTGTTAATATAAGCAATATCTTTCTTTCTATTCCAGAATAAAGGTTACGCATATTTACTTGGTGTTCTCAGAACAGCATGTTTTCTCATAATGATGCTTCTAAACAAACTAGAAATCATTTTCCATTAATTTCAACTTTTACCTATGATTTTAAAACAAATTTATCTCAATCACAAAAGCACATATGATTGTGTTCTTCAATTTACTTATTTTACATTCTCTTTCWGGAATATTCAGGATGATCAAAGGTGCTTAATTAGTCCCTTGTTAAAACTCTTTGGTTGCTGGGCTTTGACTTCCTTTGCATTGCACTCAGAGGATTGTCTTCCTTTTATTAATAAAATATTATAAAGCCACAGCATTTAGTTACTTTCAAAGCAGAACTGAAAGCTCTTTTTCAATGTGTTGTTCCTTGAGCCTGCAGACTCAACATGCTGATTGTACTCCCGTTTTCATAAAGAGCCATGAGATACTTGATGTAAAAAATAATAATGCCCGTATTGAATTGGCATTACAATACACACATCTCCCAGCAGAGTAGCGGGTTTTGCTAACCGTCTCTTACTTCTAATGAGCRCAGCAAGGGGTCAGCTGAGAGGAGGAGCCTTAGCACAATGAATTTAAAGTATATTAACCATGAAGTTAATCATCAGCAAGAGTTGGTGAATCTGAAAACAGATCCAAATCAGACACAAGGAATTTTTTATTCACCCTTAAAGGTGGTAGCACAACTGACTCCACAGAGAAGAGCAACATCTGTCGAGGAAACCTCAGTGATGGACACCAAATTAATATATATCTGCTGAGAATTAGGAGTGAGAAGATTAGAGGGTTATAGAAAACACAAAAAAATGTTGGTTTGTGCACAAAATTAGATTACCTGCTGCTTCTGGATCATTTAGGTTAATATTTTTCCTAATGAAGACCTAGAAGTTTTTCAGAATCAAAGAATCTCCAGGATTTGATCAATTAAACAAAACCAAAATATTTACCCAATAATAAAAAAGTTGCCAGATAAGAAATAAGAAAGGAAAATTTCCTTCATCTTTGGTAACACTGTAAAACTGTAGTTGCTGAATCTAAGCTATCATATTCAGCTGCACCACTCCTGAAGAACATTTCATTGCCTGGATTCCTTTTATCCTTTTCATCACGTTTTCACCATATTTATAAAAAAGATGGCATAACCCACCTTCCACCAAGAAATACAGAAGTGCTGATCATACAAGTGTTTTCTGTAATTCTAGCTCCAGCCCCTTTATTTTTAAGGGCCACTTCTCAAGGGACTCTGAACAAGTGTCCCAGCTATGCTCCCTCCCRGTTTCTTTTATGTACCTTCTCACTGACGCAGCATGAGGCACAAAAAAAAAAGTTCTAGATTTAAGATAAACACCTCTTAGCAAAACCCAAAACATTAGTATATTCTCATTCTGTATCCAAAACACAGCATTGAACCAGCCACTGAAAAGAAACTAAATTTATCCCAGCTTAAGAGGGGATATATCCTTCAGCCCCCTTACCAGCATGGCAGTACAAGAAGCAGAAAAGGCCTTGATCCTGCAAACACTGCTGAGCAATAAGAAAAACATCCCTCTATTATCAATACCATTTTCAACACAAATCCAAAGCGCAGCACCATGCTAGTCACTAAAGAAAATTAACCTCACCCCAGCCAAAACTAGCACACAGAGCAACAAGTTTTGAATTGCTTTCTATGATATGGAAGGAACAAAATTCAGGCACCAAAGCCTGCTAGTTCTCATAATAATACTAAGGGGCATTTTTTCAAATGGTTAAACTTTACCTCCAGGCTTTCATGATTATGCGCTGTGTCATTATCAAGAAAAACCTCACTGCATTAAGAAGCAGCCATTACTTTTAAAAATCTGGAGACAATAGGATTTGGTTAAAAAACAAAACAAAACCAAGAAAGCCTTATCACATCAGCAGCATGAACGCACGTGGGAAAATAACATATATAATGACAATTGTCACTTCCCTTGCTATTGTAATAATAAAGTATATTCTCAAGCCTATCTTTTTTATGTAACAGGAATGGTGTTTAATTCATCTGTGTCTTAAGTGTGTGCCTAATATCAAGTGTGAAACTTTTACAGCTCCTCACCTCTTCAAGTACTTTTGTAAAGTTAGGATGTTCTTACAGAATCCTATCTGTTTAAGCAAAATTAAGAAAGGCTTGACAATGGTTTAGGAAGTTATCGTCCCATTCTTATAATCAAATCTCATCCAAATATTTCACCCATTTAGCATCCTTTCTTTTGCATTAATTTGCTTACAGACCTGATGTTTATGCCAACCCCTCAGGACTATTAAGGTGTAGGTAAGAGTAGATGGAATGGAAGGACACGGTACGTCTATGGTAAGAGATTGAAGACAAGATCCTTCCCTTCGTGTTTGCTAACAATTTGCCATTGTTTCATAAACAAAAAATAAAGTCATAAAAACCAACACCCTCTTCCAATAGTGAGGAATCATCCCTGGTATACAACACGAAACTTTCAGTACAGTTCAACATGCAACAGTTCCTCTCTAACTTGCAATACTTATCCCCACAAAATATATTTCTATGTCTGTCATGTCTGTGCTATGTAAATGGGGCAACTTCAGTGTGCAGCTTTCAAAGGTAATTTCTCTGAGCTGGAACAGTTCTGCTTCACAAGTAATTCTGCTGTATATTAAATGAAGTCCTGAAAGAGAATAGCTTAGCTTTTATATCATCATATATGATGAATGACCAGCAGAATCAGCTGAGTCAGTAATCAATGGTTGACTACAAAATACATATGTCTGGGAATCCAACAAATTGGTTTGTTTTCAGAAATCTCATCTTATGTTGAATGTGGTGTTTATCGGCATTAATCTTCAATAGCGGTTGCCAGTGGGGCTGTAAGTTATTCATTTGAGTGAGCTCCTTGATGGATGTTGTTCATACAAACTTCTATTCTCAAAGCAATATCTACATGGAAAAAACACTTTGCCATGATTAAGGAAATTATTGATGTTTTCATTTTTAGACAGTAACATCTCATCTAGGATTCACCAATAGTAGCAGATTCAGCAGCTTCAAGTTTTAGATATTTGTGGCAGCATAATGGATTCAAAGCATGAGGTGAGACTTCAGGCAAAACTTGCAGCACAGAGAAGCAGGAGATTTGGATAATAGCAGTATACCTTCATGCCTTCACAGTTCTGTTTAAGATCAATCCCTTGACACTGCTGGTATGATAGCCAAGCTGAGGCACAGAGGAATAGCTGTTAGCACCCAGAGAAACATTCAGGTACAGGAAGAGTAACCACTGATTTGCTCACTCTGCCCTTCTCCACTGCCCCATCCATGATCTCACCTCAAAACTAGAAAGTGTGGAGGGAACCTCCTTGGAGCATTTTACTCCTTACAATAGGGACATTCTCCATATGCCAGAAAAGAAATTTTAATGTCTCACTCATCTGAAGAAAACAAAGTAAAAGAGAGCATTCTTATTTATTTCTCTATCTTTATATACACTTCAGAATCCTAACCCTCCACACTACTTACATGTCTAGGCGGCTTTTTATTTTCCTTTACAATATTTTAGGGGTTTTTCTTACAAATCAGCTTTAGTCCTGTATCTTTTTTAATCTATATTTTCATCATCCACTTCGCAATAGACATACATTACTGAAGGAAGTCTCTTGTCGGTTTTAAAGGATATTTGTTTGAGTGCTTCTTGCTTTTTCATTGCATGTTAAAAGGAGGAAGACTAGAAAGATTTTTGTAATTTAAATATACTCACAGTTTGGACTGAAGTATACGATCTGACTGGCCTGGTTRAATATTAAGATCCATAGGAAATTTAAAATAGCATCAATTGCATATTCCTCCCTTTCAGTTAGATAGTACACCTCTGAGTTACATATTTTAGCTTCCCAAGGGTTAATTATTTCAGCTTGGTAGTCTAATTCTAAATATCAGCTGTAGGTTTAAACCCTGGAGTGTGAATCTGAGAAATTGTCTTCTGCTAATCCAACTCCCCAGAGGCATTTTAGGTGATTACAGTCATTCTAGCTGTAATTTATATAATTATAGAAAATCTGATTTTTCTTGGTTGTCTTTTTTTTCCCATTTGTCTCCTGTTGCCTGGCCTGAAATAGAAGGTAGAGATTTCATTTATGCTGCTAGGTATGTAAGTGCATGTATTTTTCTCAAGCTGCTGTATTGATCATGGGATGTTGTGGTGATGTTTTACCAAGTGACAGCTTTAGAAAAATACATCTGTGCAGGTGTACATGAAAGTCAAGATGGGTAAATGAAACAGCAAGACACACATGATCACCCCTGCAAAAGTGTGGCAAATTGCAGGATAGCACCATGTGGAGACCACAGCCAGTGGTATACTCTGCAATTACCAATCCTGTGAACAGGACTGGAACTTGGGAATGGTTTAACAGAGGACTACCACGGCAGCATGCAATGTCTTTCCTCTCCAGGGGAAACAAGCATTGTTGGCGGGGACTGGATAGCACATGGAGGCAGAAGAACATTTCATGAAGGAAGGAAAAAATATTTGGTCTTGCATGCCTCTGATATTTTCCTGTTTTCCTGAATACTTTTTCTGTCTGTATGCAGAACAACTTTTCTTGCTGTCATGAGTTGTCTAATCTCTAATCACAGCCCATTTTGGACCATCTTTCTGATGGTCTAAATGTGCTGACGTTTCTAGGAGATTTCTAATTCCATATCCAAGCTATGCCAAGACTTAAAGAGGTTGTATTGAAAACAAAACAAACAAAAAAATAAACAAAGCAAACAAAGAAAAAAGAAGAGGTCTACAGAAAAAAAATTCAGACACAAAATCCCTAGCAAAGCACAGATTATCATTATGCACAACACAGAAGATATCTGAATAATAACAGATATTTGGCATTAATTATTAGCAACCTTGTCAAAGAGATATGACATCACAGCCATGAGCTCTGTTTTATTCTCCTTTGTTATGGTCCATGGAGTAGAGGGAAGGAGCATTATGACAACGAGGGGACATAGAGAAGTCTATCTACATTACCATATGGATAGACATTGATTTAATTAATGCTAAAATGTTGGAAAATAGATGTATTTTTAATATACTTTAAAATGTTGGGAGAGGATGAGGACACATCTTATTTTCATTTGAAGATTTTATTCTAATAACATGTCCCAATTTTCCTTGAGAAAGACGTCGATTCTCACAACTGGGATTCATCCAACTTGCTTCTTTTTCTCCTTAGCAGCATAGAGYGACTGGACTAGAAAAGATCTCACTTCAAATCTCAGCTCTGCTGGGAAGGGCTCAGAATATTCCTCTGAGTATCCAGCAGATGTTTTATGTCCTGATGACATGCTTCCACTACTTGGGAAGAGCACATTAAGGAGAGTGTGAGAACAACCTGATAGATGCTCTCCAGGAAACCCTTGCAAGAAACTGAATTAATTGTGATAGATACATAAGTATATAGATTAGATAGATAGATAGATAGATAGATAGATAGATAGATAGATAGATAGATAGATAGATAGATAGATGCAATCCATCTCCTCCTTGCTGTGCTACTCTGAAGATGCAGGCAGGGATGATGCAGGCAGGAGTTTAGGCTCCACCTCTGAAAGCACAGGATCTGAGAGAAGAAGGGAAGGGGAAGAAAACAGCTACTTCATGCATTTCTTTTTTTCTATCAAAGCATGAATCTATCCAAAAACCTTCTGAAGAAAAGAGATAATATTTTTGTTGGGAGCTAGAGCAGATCCTCAGAAGTGAATACATGGCAGACCTGGGATTTTTGCCCTGGGAAGGATTTCACAGCTGCAATTCTCCTTTGCACTCAGTTACACAGCAGTGTGACACCAACCACAATGGTCATTTGTTAGCATAACAGATAAATGAGTCTTGTAGTGGTTTAGATACTAAAATGAATCACAAATAAAAAAATAACAGCTATGCTTGCTTTTGATTCACAGTATTTTTTTCATTTATTAGAAATTAGTTAATATCATGGTGCACAATTCTTAAGACTTCCTCCCACTCTTCCATTCCAAGGAAGAACAGGTGAATGACATATGATATGTTTTTTAAACTAGGAAATATTATTCCTTATCAGCTTGTTTGCATTAAGGAATAGGTTATATGATATGGTCAGAACAATATTTATTTGTAGCAGTTCATGACCTCTTCATTTATATAAATACTTATCACTCATGCTTCTTGCATTCTTCATCTCTTGCTCCCCAATAGCTTTATTTTTATCACAAGCTTTTATATTTGCTATTAGTCATAAAACACTTTCAGGTAGATATTTAGGCGCTGTCACCTGGATCTGACCCTCTAAGTTCTATCTGTCCTGTTAAAAAATAGTCAGTGAGTGACTGAAAAGCAGAAGAAAAGTAATAACTGCTAAATCATCAAGTAGGTTATTGTTTTTTGTACTCATCCCTCCCCACCTCACCCCCATATATGAAAGAACAAAAAATCAAGACAGGCAAGGTTTTCAAATCACATATTCCTTCAGCAATAATAAGGTGGTTGATGCTTAAAGCCTCTTGCCAACCTTAATCCCTAAATCCCTTGCATGCCATAGCAAATTGAAATTCAGTTTGGGCTGTCCAGCCTTGTAAAGACAAACCATCCCTCATCAAAGAGGTGTCTGTGTTGATAAATTGCTCCCTTCATACACATGACACTATCTCTAAAAGTGATTTGTGTACATTAGGACAGCAGAAAAAGATGAAACGAAAAACCCTTAAGAGTAAACTAAGATGAAGAATAAAAACGATTACTTGGAGCAGTCAAGTAGCTTTTTACAGAATCAAATTTTGGGAAAAATCATTCATTGTAGTCTCTGTAAAACACAAATCCTGCATATAGGCCCAGAAGACATGACTTACCAAGGATGTAAAACCCACTGTGGAATTGCTCAGATGTGTTTGCAAAGCTGTTGCAAGGATGGAGTTCAGGAGGGCAAAATACTGAGCAAATGGAATGAATTCTTCTGTTGTCTGATTGAAAGCAAACATATTACAACATTAACAAGTATTTTGGTTCCTGCTGTTCTAGTGCAGCTAGGATGAAATCTTAAGATGTTTTTGTGTTTTATCCAATGCACAAGATCATTTTTCTCCTAGGGAAGTAGAACTCTGGCTGCTGCTGTTGCTGCTGGCTTCCAGTTGGAATTTGTGTGTCCTGAGTAGCTATTCTTCATTGCTTTTTGCAGTGCTCCTAATATAACATACTTTGAGAAAGGTTTACTCCTGCCCTAGATTTTCACAACAACTACTACTTAGGATGTAAAATGCTGCTCCTGGTACTTCAAGGGTCTCTATGTTTTCCTGATTAAGAAATCAAAATAAACAAAAGCTGAGAGAAATTGAATATGCAAAAAGTAGAGAGTTTAGTATTTTATCCAAACAAAATTCAGTGAAATTGAAAGGTGACCATCTGATAGTGTCTGTTTTAACAGCAACACTCTGTATTGCGGTGATTAGTGGGTGACTATCTATTTTGCAGTAATTAGGAGAAAAAAAGTCTTGTTGAAGAATTTACTGTGCAGTCTCTCAGCCCCATATCATAAGGAGCAAAAGAATATTTTTAGCATTCCTGTGTAGAAAACCCTCTCTTGTCTCCTGCCACAAAAATCCCTCAAACCTCAGGCTATATAATGAAGAAAGGAGACAGGTTATGGTGGAACAAATTTTGCAGCTGTGTTTTGAACCTCTTTTGATTCCCTTTCTCCCACTTCCCACCACCTTCGAAGAGGTATTGTGGGCACTTCACAAGAATGGTCACTAGACAGAATTTGCCTGCCTAAAATAGTTCCCAGCAACAAGGAAAACACCAAAGAGAAATCCAAAGGAGAAAAGAGATGATCCCAAAAGTAAGCATCCTTTTAGAAATATGTGGCAAGTCTATATGTATGTCCCTGAAGGTAATCAGTCCAGACATAAGAATTATGCTGATCCCTACACGGATCCTTTGTCTCTCCTTAAGGCTGATAACTCACATCTCAAAGAACCTTGACAAACAGAAGTGATTGACACTCTCCTCATTCAGATCTGATGTGCCTCAACCAYTTTTCCATAATTCAATTTTGTATGCATGATCTGAGTTCTTCTACAATGTGTTGTTCAGAGAATTCATATGGCTTTGCACACCTGATTAATTACTTAACTAATCCTGAGGTTTTTCCACTTTGCAAATCAGAACCTCAAGTAAATTCCTCTATGCAGGCTGCTGCATTTCAGATGCTTATTTCAAATATAATATGAGTGGAGACGTAAGACTAAACTATAACTTACATTGTCTGCTTTCTTAATTTGCTGTTGATATAAAAGCAAGGAAAATAAAACAAAGGCAGAATGGGGTGGTTGAGGTGCCCAAAACAGAGCGGAAATCAGAAAGGAAGAAGGGCCAGCCTAAATGTATGGATGCTTGGATGGGTAAGATTCAAAATTCCCCACGTCTCCACAGCCTTATCACCTTTCCACTGTCTTCTGTATGTACATTTGTATGTGTATATGCATATATTAATATCTGTAAATAATTAAATGACGTAATTCAGATATTTAATTTATGTCGTGCCCCTGAAAATGTTTATTCTAGTATTAGAATTTTTGCCAACAAAGAGTTTTCATACCTACATCTTCTTTCATCTTTGTTGTCTGTGGAATCCAGAAAATTAGTATATTTTCTGTCATTTCTATACTCTCTTTAATTTTTTATATTTGATTTCAAGTTTAATTTTGATATTCAGATTAGTGCGGTCCTTCCACAGGATTTCTAATGGAGCTTCAGAATATCAATTGGTTAAAATGTTGCTCCTATTGATAGATGTTGATTTTTTTGTGTCATGCATTAGCAGCGGTCACTTTATAGAAGCATAAAGATATTTGTTAGACTGGATCCTCCACACAGACTTGATTTGACCTGTGATGGACTGTAGCCTGAAGATCTTGTAATTTAAATAATTGAGAGAAATGGAAGGTGGGAGAGCAGCATGGGAAGTGTCCCAGCTTACAAAGACAGGTAGAGGGGCAGAGCGCTGGATTCACAGCACAGCAAGATTAAGCACAGGTGCCTCACTGCTGACTGCTCCTTTCAGGCAGCAGACAGAAAGGGAGCCCAGAGAAGCCAGGTCAGCCTGCCTGAGATCTGAGTCTCTGCTACAAGTGCCTTCCCATGGACTAACAGGGAGCCAAAGACAGTTGTGCTCCCAGCCACAGAGGCTTCCTTGACTGGCTGGAACACTTTAAAGCTACGTGATTGGTGAAAGATGCTGATGGCTCCAAGGGTTCAGCACAGTCCTAAGTCTCATGGAAATAAAGTTGCTAGATGGCTTTACAAATCGGGGCCCGCGCTTCACCTTTCAACCATTTCTGATTGCCATAATGTTTACAGCAAAAACAATTGCCTGGTCTTCTTTTGCCCCTAAGCAGTCCTCTCCCACTCCCCATTCCTGCTGACCTTGTCAGACCTGCTTTAACTCCACTGGTCTCACAGATCCCTAGCTCTGCCCACCCAGCCCAGGAGTTCATCTGCAGGATTGCTCAGGGACTGGGCAGAGAGCCCTCCGGGCTCCCTTGGAGTGGCACCATGGCAGCAGCTGTCAGGAAATGCTGAATGCTGTGCAGGCTCCAAGCTTCCCAGCAGCCAAACACAGCATCAGTGCAGCACCCTCAGCTTTTTCAGGCCCAGGTACCACTAACTCCTTCTCACCCCCAGCATCAGCCCCACCAGCCTCGTGCTGTGCAAATGCTTCTGCACTCAGAGGTAAAAATCCCTGCTGAGGGTTCATATTCACAGTCATCCCCCTGCACAAAACTACCCCCACCTCCTCTGATATCTTGGAGTAGTAAACCATTTGTTTAATCTCTTTGCTTTTCCCTGACTTCCAGTAATGAAATGCTGCTCTTTCTGAAATAATTTCCTGACTATTTGCTGAGATTCATCTCCGACATTTCATTAAATATGATCATTTAACTGTACAAGTACAAATGTATTTTTAATTTAGCTTACTGCAGATATTATAGATGTGGGGAAATGAATTTGCATTGCTCTAGGACAAATATATCATTCACATATGAATGCCACAAAAGAACAAATTATTAAAAATTACTGAAACTTCCACAAAGATTTATACTTAACATTTCCATTTTCAATCTCGGTGCCAGGGAAACATATAGCTTGTCACTATATCACACATGATATTATGAAGAATGTTTGGAAGATTTCCCTGGGAATCTTTATCAATACTTCCATCTTGGATTTCATGTCAAGGAGCAAAATTTGCTTTCAGAGAGAAAGGTGAATTCAACTGAGGTTTGTTTAGGAAAACTTGGCTTATCAAATAGGCTTTCATTAAAGAACTACACATAAAAAGAGATATCACTTTGATGAAGATTAACTCAAAAGAATAGAGACAGATTAAATATTGATTAATTTATCCAATGCATCTTCCATCCATAATATTATGTCAAGTCTATGTTTGTAAATCAGCAGTCAAGGTTAGAAAAGAGAAAAAATTAACCACAAGTTGGTCACAAAGAGAGATTATTTGGACTCCAATATGTGTTTCAGATGTTTTTGAATTTCAAGAGAATCTGGAAGTGAACTCTTTTAAGTTAGATTTCTTAGAATTTTTTCACATTTCAAGACTAAACACTGTTGCTTAGGAAGAAGGCAAAAGAGTTACCATCAATATACAATGTGTTTTAATACGAAAAGTTATATATATTAGAACTTTTATATTAGCAAAACTTCCAAACATCCAGTTTTGGAGAATGAGTAGTATATTGCACTAATCTCTACATAAAGAGGAGAAAAAGAAGGCAAGCTCTGCTCCTATATATGACGGTTTGCCTTCTAGAAGATACGTTACTTAGAAATAAGTTGATAAACAGCATCAGTTTACTCAACACCTCGAAGTGGTCCAGTGAAGTTTTAACAATGTATTTCAATCTATCCTGGCCTTGATGACAGAATTTCAAACATATTTGAATCTTGGGTCATCATTTCCATACAGTATGGAGAGCTCTGTATTATGAACCTTTTGTTTATTTTTGAGAGGAATAGTAGCAGTAATGTGATAGAAGAATAATACGCTGGAATTTATATTTTATCATGTTCTGTTTCCATGAAATGTAACATTTTCTTAACTGTATTACAGTAACTTCTCTCTTTTTTTCTCTGTACCTATTTTAGAAATGCATTAGCATTTTGAACATAATTTCTCTACTTTCACAAGAAACAACATTACGACACAAACACTTCTAATGTCTTTTCAAAGCTTGAAACACTGACTTGCAAAGTGGCCCCTCTGTGACTCAGAGCTTCCAGATCATCTCCTCACAAATTGAAGGACATCATTTCATGGAAAAGCTGCTCTTGTTGGCTTACAGCTCTGTGTGACAGGTGTCTCTGAAATTAATTTTGAAAAATTAATTCAAGATGAGCCTCTCAAATTCTTATTGTAAGGAGACCAGAGCCATATGCCTTTTTTTCTAGTTAATTTTATAGTCAGATCACAGTGAAGTGAGTTTAGGATGCTACACAAAATGTCTATTTAATTTTGGTATATGTCTGTGAGAAGACTGGAGGTGAAAGTTGGTCTGGATTGATGCCAGTCTGACTGAGCACATTTGAAATGGATATACGCAGTTCTTCATAGTTTCCTAGTGGACATTTAGGCAAGTCCCRCAGAAGGGCACTTTGCAGACTTCTGTGTGGGAGAGGAGACAAAACTTTTATTTGCTGAGCGATAATATTGTTCCAGTACCAAGGAAAAGGGTCTGAGCTGGGAAACAGACCTTCCCTCAGAATGCTCAGAAGCCACAGGAGGAGACACAAGGGCCTTGGATTTTGAGAACTAAAAAATTGCAAACAGTTTCCACTGACTGGTCTTATGTCTCTCAGGCTCCTCGTTAAACCTTTATCTCCTTCTTTCCATCCCGTTACCTGTGTGCTGGTTGATGGGATGGGATGATGAGCTTGCTTGTGAATGGGGCCAGAGACCAGAAGTGCAATTCCTACTTCCACTCCTTACCTGCCAGCCTCCTCCTTCTCAGCCATGAGCTGAGAAAATCTCTTCACCTAGTTTCAGCCCTTGTCACATCACCTGAATTTTTCTAGAATATATCTTATAATTAAAAATGCAGCACAACAGCTCCCCATCATCTGATAAAGAACACATGGCAACAAAAGTAAAAGAAAACTTTGCCAAGCATCTCAGTTGCTCAGCTGTGGTCACATTGTAAAAAATATGCCTAAGAACAAAACTATCAGAATGCACAAAACAACAAAAAAGGCATTGTCCATAGCAGCACAATTGCTGAGTCATTTCAGAAACTTTTCTGTCAGTTTTTCTAGATTATTTATGCTCTGTGCATCTGTAGTCTGACTTCTGTTTTGGTTGTTTAAAATAAATTTAAAGTCTGGCCTTGGATGTTTATAAAGAAAACTTCTATAGAGTTCAGTCACAACTTAACTGGAAAAACACAGAGGAGAAACTTGGTAAGCAACTTAGAATTCCGCTCCTCTTCATTTTAATGCATTTCTTCCCTGAGAAAAAATCAGTCATAAAACTGGTGTCTTGCTGGAGTGTCCTCCCAACCTTTACCTGATAGGGAAAATAGATGTCTTACCCAACCTTACAAAGAGATGTTTGAAGGGTCCTATTATGGATTTCACTATCTGTACATGAAGGCCCATCAGCTGGGATAAGGAGCACAGCTGCACAACTGATCGTGTTCCTCTTGTCTGAGAGGTCAAATACCAATAATATTGACATGATAGGAATTAGAGGTAATGGTTAATGAAGACAGGATCCTTACTCTTACAAATATCWGGGGATATTTGCCAGGGTCACTAGTTCTGTCTGTAGCTGAAAGAATAAGCAATATAGCCAAGTAGTAAATATTTGTATCATACCAGTGGATGATTCTGGCCAGCAATAGAACCATGTTTTGCAGTTCAAAAAATAACTGAATAAGGGGAAACCAGAATAATCATGCTGTGATAAATTAGGTTTGTGATTAGAAGGACTGTAATTCCTGGGTTGTGGAAATAGCAGATGCTTGAGGAAATGCCAAGCTAAGGGAGTTAAGTACCAAATCTCATTGAATTTCAACTGCCATGTTAGTTATCTAATTGTACTGCAATAAGAAAGCTGCTTTAAAGGCCCTACAGCATTTTTTTACACCAGTAACTTTTGACAAAGTTTAYTTGGATTTTCTTCTTTTTTCTGTTTTTATCCCCAAGGACCTTTTCTGAGCAATGAAGGAGAGGCCCCCTGCCTCAGTTTTGCCATGGTCTCCGCAATCTTGTTAGTGTTGCACTTTGTTTATTTTCCAGTTCCATCTTATTTCCAACAACACACGTATTCCTCAGTACTCAAATCTGTTCCAGGATACATGGAATAAAAGAGAGCAGAGGCAGGTTTTAAAGTTTTTATTTTTTTTCCTTAGGATGGAGCTAGTGGAAGAATTGTCTTGATATTTGACCAAGCAAATTATGCCAGCTAGTAGGTGCTTTAATTTGTATGCCTGAGGCTTAAACAATGCCACATCCACTTAGGGACCTGAGCGTTACTGCTCTGCTCCTGTTACAGTTTGTGATATCGGATCGTGTTACCGTGGATGTGTGTCTGTAAGTCCAGCTGGCTATGTGTGTGCTTATGGGTGTATTTCTAGCATGGGAATGGGAGACGAAAAATAAATCTTAAGATTATGGAGATGGAGTGATGTCTGTAATTTAAATAAAATGATTCATTGGTACATGCTTTTGGACCAAATGAACAAAGATGTCACAAGTAATCAAAAGTTTACGGTCTGGAATTCCTACTAATCTGAAGTGATCTTGAATGCAGAATGTCAAAAGCTTTAAAATTGATAAGAGGACAGTCCTAGATCAGCATGACATAGCAAACCACCAGTTGAAGTGCTGAGCTAAATAAGCCACACTAACATGTCGGAGACCTTATTTATTTATTTTAAAATAAATTAATATCTATAGCTTTTCCCATCATGATATGTCCCTTAAAATGTCCCCTATAATTTGTTTTATGGATTTGCACCATGTGAGCATATTTTAATGAGATACAGGTCACCTAATTACATGTTTGTTTCAAGTACATTGTGCATGTTCCAAACATTCTGATTACCAACTGCAGCACCACAGGAGCACATAAGTTACCCCCAATGCTCAGTCATCTTCTACAAAAAGTTATCACCACAAACTCTCTCACCTATTGAGAGTAACACTAACTGTATTTTCTCATCTGCAACTAATGCCCTGACCCAGTGCTGTCACTGTTATTACTGTGTGACCATAGATTTTTGGAACTGGGAAAAGAGCACCAAATTCATCAAGGCCAAGTATTTTCATTCTCCTTTCCCCATGTAAACATGTTTGTTACCTACTTGATGACAAGTACTGAATGAAACCTGTTATGGAGCTATTGCCAACAAGTGTCATGGTATTCTATGTTATCAAAGCAGGACAATACAATGGTAAATATTTCCACAATGCTGCCTCTACAGAAATGAGGAAATCTTTAGAGAGATAAAATACAGAACTGAATGCAGGAGATCTGAATTCTGCTAGTACCTCTGCTGCGATATCTTCTGTCACCATATTTGAGTGAGTCACTGTTTGAATTCATATTTGTCCTGTAAAACAGGAATATTGCCATTTGCAGATGTAGGTATTTTTGGTCACACATTTTGGAGGAGCTCTCTGACTAGGATTCTATGAAACTTCATGCACTGAGATATTTTAAGCCTCTAGGCATTTAAAAACATGCAGGTGAAGCTCCTATGGAAAATTGATTTAAATTTCTGTCAAGCAAAGTTTTTTAGATGCAGTGCTGATTTTCTACTCAGAGGCCATGGGTTTGTCTATGCTTCACTCTGACCCCTAATAATGGCTGAAGTTAAAACAGCAACAACAGCATAATAACAGCATAATAACATCTTGGTAATAGTGAGGCTTTCTCTGTACTGACAGGTAAAATACTGTCAAGTTCAGATAATTAGACTCCATAGCCTTTTTCAGTCGCTGAGTGAACCATCACACAGACAAGACTTCCATAATTTAGTTATAAATGATCCATTAATTCATATAAGCATCATTTCAAAAGCAGAAGCCTAATGATGATGGTAAGAATGGTAACAGCAACAAGACAGGTAAAAGAAGAAGGACTTGTTTGCCAGGAAGAAATACGAGTGAATTTCTCGTAGTCAACACTATATGCCAAAAAATGCCAGTATATTAATTAATTATGCCTTAAGTAGAAATGGAGAATTATCTTTCCCCAACCATCCAAGCTGCCGTGGAGTTAAAGCCAAAAATATCTATAAAGACAGTGTACTGTCAAGCGGTTGGCACTGTTTTTGTCACCAAGGCCTTCATCTCCTGACTGTAAGAACTGCACACACACTAGATCACGCCCAAGCTTTGGRAAACCCAGGCAAGGAGGAGAGAGCACACTATCAGAATTTGAACACACTGTCTTGCCATGAGCCTTTGTCCTCTATGGATGGTAAACAGACTGTAGATGTGACCTATAAGACCATAAAATAAGGGAGTTCTAACTCTGGTAAAATTGTATCAATAATTTAATGAATAAATTGGTGAGAAGAAATAACAGATTGCACAGCTCTAGATTAAATATTACCAAGGAATCTTCTATCTGTCGCCTCAGGTGCGAAAATAAATATATTAGAGAGAACTCCATTTTGTCTGGAAAGATGGCTCTTAAACTTTGCCACAGAACCAACTGATGTGAAAAGCAAATAATCACCAGCTAAAGTGAAAGTTTTAAACCATCATCAAAGGTCTGAATCTTCAGTGGTTTTGCATGTCCCTCTTTATTTTAGAAAGCTCTGAAATAAAATCCTGAGCAAAACCACCTAATTTTTGTGAGCAGCCTCTGGGAAAACAGCAAAGAAGTTACTTGAAAACCTATTTAACATTGTATAGCAAGTGCCCTTCAGGTCCCACACAACAAGTCAACAGGTAACTTGTAATGATAGAGTCATTTTTAAGGGGCAGGTTTTCAGTGTATTCACTTTGGTACAATTTTCTTCTTGTCATTTTTTTGAAAAGCTTATTATCCACTATTTTCAATCTTTTTTTTTATTTTTAGCTTTCAGTCTTTTATTTATACAGTGATGCAAGTAAATACTTTCTACATATATCTTGCTCCTGCATAAGACATGAGCAGCTCTTTTTGTTATGCCTTCCTTGAAATAAAGAAGAAAATTGTAAAGTATTATTTTAAAAATCACCCAGTCTCATTCCCTGCTGCAGTAATTTTATTGTGTTCAACTAGCTCCATGTTTCCAACAGAAATCTTGTTAAAATGCAAGCTGGAATKATATATTAATTCCACTAACGGATGACCGTGTTTAACTGAAAAACAGCCTGACCTAAATTTGCTAAATTGCTCCTGGAGTAGCAGATAAGTGAGCCATGGTAGCTGAGACAGAAGAATGGGGCTCAGAAGGTGATTCCACCCCAGCATTTTTGCACTCTATCTCGGTGACTTCAGGCAAGCCACATAAGCCCTTTTCCCTCTTTCTTACCATCTTCACACTATTAATTCAAATTGATGTTTAGCTTCATCACCAAGATGATGTTAAATGTATTAGAACCCATGAGCATTGCCTCTYGAGCAAGTCTTCCCATTGTAAAACAAAATTGTGACACGATGGGAAATCTGTCTATCTGCATCTTATGAATTCTAATTTTACTGTGAAATTACTCTATCATCAAACATATCAGTGTAAGTGGGATCTACCATACACTGTCTGTGCTGTATCATATATTAATCTGCCTTCAAAAATACGGCATTTTGAATATCAGTCATCTATTGAAATGCACACTCAGTGTAACAACATCTGGTTGAAGTGAAGAGCATAATCCATTCTATTTTTTTGTGAGGGAAAGAATTATAGACCACAAAATTTCTTGCAGGAAACAGGTATTGGGTGAAAAACTCATGTAGCAAGACTGGAAGCCCATGTCAAGTAAGAGGATGAGAGGAATATATCCTTGTAACAGGAAAAGACTTTTAAAATCAGGCAGCAGCTAGTGCAGAGCGAGTTTACTCAGAACAGAGAAATTAAGACAGAGACTTAATTGTCCCAAAAATGCTGTGTTGAAAAAGGAATTCAGGACTGGCCTGACTCAAAATACCTTTYGGAATTAATGAAAAAATTAAGGCACGAAATCTGTATAGAGTTTATTGCCGTAGCCAGATTTGAATTTTTCATTCATATAGGGACAGAATAACTGGCTTTAAGATTTTGTGCAAACTGTCTGTGTGCGTCATGTCATTTCCTATTTCTTGTCTTTGAAGAGTTACATTATAAATGCAGAGTGCCTGCTGTGTACTCACCCCATGGAAGAGTGTAATTAAGCTATTGGGCAAATAACACCTGTCTGAAAGACCTGAAGCACCCAAAGCCAATGTCTCAATTTTTGTGATAAGGAATAGCAGAACTATGTGCCAGAAATTCAACATGAATGCAGAAGGAAATACTTAGAACATAATAGCCCAGGCTAAAACACAAAGCCTAAACTAACAATATTCACTTATCTAGCTACAACTTTGATGGGTTTTGCACACATAAGTACAAATAGTCAACTGAGAAAATTCACAAAGGAAGTAAATGTGTGCTGTAAAAATCTTGAGTTACGTACTGCAATCCACCTTGATCTAGTTCCTTGCTGCACTTGGTTAGATTGTTTTTTTTTCCCCTATGTCTTGTCCTATCCAAAGCACTTTAAGTAAAGCAAAAGGGGGAAATCTTCTCCATCCAACATAAAGAAAAAATTATTTTAAAGGAAACCAAAATCATTTCCTTGTCATAAATACCAGACCAAAACTTTATCATTCTCTAGTTTTATTTTAGGCTTCCTACACAGATATTGTGCACTTGATACACACATGGGTTTAAAAGCTTAATTTAACTGCAAGGACAATAACGGGAGCAGATTTCATAGGTCTGGATTGGCTACAGATACACTGAATTGAGGAATAAGAACCCACCAGAGGCAAAGGAACCCACTTCCCATAACCATGGGAACAGACTATTCCTATGCAATTAATATTATATGTAGCTTTGATCAAGGTGAGAATTCATGAGGCTGATTTCTGGCCAAGGGGAAACATTTCCTTGCATTTACCTCTCACACTAAATGGACGGTTCTGCACTCCTCACATCAGACATTCTGCCCTCTTGAGCACAGAGTGCTGCAGGTCCTATCTAGATATGCACACATACATGACTACTTATCTGTTGAATTAGTCTGGTTACATTATACAGAGTTTATGCAAGTTTTATTTCTTGTGAATGTTGTATTAGGCTGAGGGAGATCGGCTGCTGGTTTAGAGCAAAAGTTTGAATGAAGCAGGCAGACAGCCTGTAATTTGGCAGAAACCCCAGCAGTATGAAATTAATACATCCAAATACTTTTACCTCATTTAAATTGCTGGAGTAAGATTATCCCAGCTCAGTGCTTTAAATCCTATAGCCAAAAAATTTTTGATGTGGAATTACTGCCCTATCGTTAGATTTACTGTGGCCACAAATTTATTCAGCTAATATCTTTTCTTCTCTGGGCTACTGGCTCAATGTAGAGCTGGAGGCTGACCACCACCTCAGCACATCTACACACATTGAAGTGTCCACTCTAAGGCAACGTGTGATTCTTATGGGTTTTGGTTTTTGTTTTTTGAAAGGAGCCTTTAATTTGTTTCAGTTTATCATAGGGTTTTGCTTAATCTCAGGTGTGACTAATTTAGGTAGGGCACCTGATTAAGCTAACGGCTAACCCCTTAGAACATTTGAAACTAACCTCAGTAAGCCCATGCACTTGTTTCTAGCACTAAAGTTCCCCAAAGTTTTCCAAAAGCACAGTTAGAAAAAAAGCTTTCCACAAGGCTTGGCAAAAGTTCATCACACAGCTGCTAGTGATCTATTTTTGAAAATCTTTCTTCCGGATGGCTAAAGTATAGCCACTCTCCCAAGAGTGATTATGCTGTAGATGAAACCTCTCTATTTTTGATCATAAATTCATTATGAAGGAGATTTAGTCTTGTACAACACCAGGTGTGTTGTCTGTGATTAAATAGCAGGTGATATGAATAATAATGGTTCAGCAGCATGGAGAGAAGTCTGTTCCTACCAGAGAAAAGTCAGGAAAGTAGGGAAAAGAAAGCTGATAATATTCGGATTTGTTAAATCCACTACAATTTACTGGATGCAAAAAGATGCAGCTCTGTACTGTACTCAGCTAGCAAGTCAGGTGGATACAGACTGCCAGATGCAATCAGCTGCAGGGGAATCAGACCCAACAACCTGACTTTTCTTTTTCTTTGCCTTCCCCTCAACATTAGCCTAACTTTTCAGAGTCAATAATATCTGCCATCTTCCCCAGCCCAATGTGGGCAAAGTTTAAATTAGTCATTAATTTAATTAATTTAAGAGCAGAACTATATCATTAGTTCGGTCAAGTAATAAACACGTAGCACTAGGAAAATTGTTTCATTTAAGAGGGAATTTCATTTGTAAAAGTCATCTTTTATTGAACTTGATAGCCATCTCACAGCAGGAGAAATGCCAGTGTGAGGTGCAATCACGTAGGAACAAGAATATTTAAGGAAAATATTTGAACACATGAGGGATTACTGTTTAGTTGCTAGTTTATATGCATAAGTGAAGCTTGTAGATTTTACGATTTTGAAAAATCTACCAAGATAATGGCATGGCTGTGCCATTCCATGGACACTTAGCCCTTTCCCAGACTTCACCAGTCTCTACTGTTTCCCTGAGTTTCACAAGTAGTGCCTATACCATGAAGTCTTTCACTTACAAGAGAAGCATGTCCACATATACTTGTTTCCAACTTGAGGGTAGTCAAACAGTGAGAAACAGAATTTTCTTGTTCTTAAGCCCCATTAAGGCTCTGGTTCTGCAGTGCACCCACTTACATGGAGAATCACTGAATCAAATGTGTTCCCTATGGATATCAACATATGCTCTGAAATCATTTTGAACAAGAGGAAAAGTTGCAGCAGAACTGGCAATATTCCTATCACAACCTGTCAGCTACTTAGCAGAGAAAAAATTGTTGATTAAAACCCATTTTGCAACAATGTAAGTAAACTCATTTCTTAGAGTGAAGAAAACATATCTTCAAGCCTTTGAAATTTTGAATTACTAGTTTTGCATGCCACATTGGGTTCTTGACCATACATTTCCTAGTAATAAATCATAAGAATATTTAAATAAAAATGTACCAGCATTCTCTTTCTCCCTGACTCAGACTAAAGAAATGTCAAAAGAGTTGGTGTAAATGGTCAAAATGAGACTGAGTCCATGACAGAGTTTTGGAATGGTTCTGGTTTCGCCCAGATTATTCAGCTTTACCTTCTAAGCTAAGTATGAAAGGACCCTACCTTATTTAATAGTAAATATGTGGATGTTACCAAACCAATCCAATCCAAAGCAGGATTCCATCACTCATTTTTAATTAGAACACATAGGTTAGTGTTATAAGTCTGATTAAATAAAAATGTAATGATTTGCATCTACTGAATTGCTGTAAGATTTATAAAGCTTTGTTATTGTGTCCTACATGGAAATAATAGACAGATTAGAGCTGAAGACAGGAATTTTCCAATTAAGATAAACAATTGGTAACCTTAAAGGAAAGGTAACACAATTGATCCCCTGCATCACCTCCTTACTGACAATAAAGACRAGTGAACAGGAAGTGACAATTGCTCTTTTTTGATCTACCAGAGAAACAGATTGTGCACAGCAGCTGCACTGGATGGCTCTGGCAACCACCTTCACCAGTGAGAAAAATATATACCTTTTGGATTTTGGCAGGATATACCAGCCTTGGGGTACATTGTGAAGACTAATCAGCCAGTCTGACAGGAAGCTGAGATGTTAAATCAGCTAAGAAGGATACTTATTAAGTATAATCTTTGTAAYACATTTTCTTACTTCATCTATTTGTAATTTCATTCTATTATTTCTAATGTGCWTTATTTCCTAGCTAACTGTAGGTTTTTTATCCTTAAACCTTTTCAAAGGATTTAAGGATCTGACAAACTACAAAGCATGCCAGTTCTTTATCCCTGAAGTCAGACAGCTGAAATACTCTTAGTTGTGCTCCATATCTCAATACCTTTATCCATATTTTCCAAAGAGTATAAGTGCTGAACCTCTAATTTTGCCTAGCTGAGAAACAATAGATTTAAGGGTGAGCAAAAGAAACCTCACTGGTGGCCTGTGCATGTTTCCTCATTCTCTCAAAGAATTTTGGAAACTGTCTAAACTTCAGGGTCCTTATACCACCACAGAACACAGTATATGTTATAATTTCAGTAGCATGTAGCTACTTCCTGAAAAAACAATTACAAAGCATTCTGTGTTTAATAACCTATTGTTTACTGATTGCTTTGAACAGTTTTAAACGCAATACTGAAATTACTGTACTAACGTGGCAAAGTTGCTGCTGGGAATTTTTGTGATCAGAGGGTCCTTTATTCCTCCATTATTAGCAACAGCTGCAAGTAGCAACACAAGCATCTTTCCTATTAAAAATAATCACAATAACACACATTTAACATCTTCCCCTTATTGAAATTTGAAGTCTTCTTCACAGACACGTGCTTRTCACAGGCTCTTCCTTTCCTCACTAACCATAGTTAGGATCAGTRTAAGAACCTCTGCTGACATGGCCTGCATGAAATTATGTTCTTTAGTCTCCCTTACACACCTGCATGCATGACATTTGTATCAGTGTGCTGCGGAATGGTGCTAGGCAGCTCTTCATCCACTCATCTGCCTGAAGCTGCGTCAATGTGACATCTCAGCCTCCTGAAACACATGTCTCTATGCCTTTTGCTTCTTTCTTTGATAATGCTGACAAAATATCTTTCTTGCATGTGCGTTGGAATAAAAAATGAAAAAGACGAGAGAATGTGGCAGTTTGAAGGTGAAGCCCAGTTGGATACTTTTGTCCTTGTATGGAAGGCAGAAAGCAGAGATGTGCGTGTCCTTGCTTTCCTACAGATCTCAAGCAAAGCTTAAGATGAAAGCAAGAGTAAGAATGAGTAGCAGTGTAGAGGGGCCAGGACACCTCATTCACCAGGTTCAAGTGTTATTCTTCTTCAATATCCTAATTCCAGCCATAAAAAAAAAAAAAATCACAGAACTTGTTTATTTTAATTTGAGCAATACATTTTTTAATCTGTGGTTTTTAATCTTGTTGAGCACTTTACTACACAATACCCATACTAGGTTGCATTTGCCATAGAAAATGTAAAGGAGATGCACAGAGGACTGGACTTACTGCATTCTCTCTCCTCTCTTCCATTAGCTCCCATCTAGCAGCTCTCTCTGGTTCATGCTAAATGAAAACCTGAGAAGGGGTGACTTTAGAGATTCTCACTGACTTTTGCTACTGAACTCGTTGGCAGAAAGTCACAGTAGATATCAGCAGGAACACAGGCAGTAAGACAAAAGGGAAGAAAGCACATATCAGATGATTGGAGAGGCCCATCAAGGAGAGAAACAAAAGAGAAATAATTGCTAGGAAGTTTTCTTAGTGCATTTCCAACTTAGACACATGCATGGAGCTACCGAAGACGGAGATGACAACCAATAATAATGCTTTGCTAGAGAGGCAGGTCTAGGTCACGGCTGCATTCAGGCTGGTCAGATCTGATTGACTGTGACAAACAGTGCTGAGTAATTGCTCTAATCACTCCAGTAGGCATTGTACCTTGGCCCAACAAAAGGATGATGCAACAGCGTCTTCAGAAGGCTGCTGGCCCTTCAACCTGACATCTCTGACAGCAGCGCATTTGTTTTAATGGGAGGGTTATTTGGAGTTGCTGCTGTTCAACAGGGGGAAAGCCCAATGAGTATTCCTAAGTTGGCCAGAGATAAGGGTCTCATTAAAGTGCTCAGGAGTACTTATTTGCAGGTTGACTTGCTGTGATGATCAGTTGGTGGAAAGCTATAACAACGAGAAGCACAAAAGCATGTCATAGAGCATTGGCTGCAGGTTTGTGTTTCTCAAGAGCAGCAATTAGGATGGTGTGTCGTCAAAACTTTCACATCAACAAAGCAACACATTTGCTTYAAATAAGACAAAGTCATATCTACTTAAAGGAAACCAGGACTGGAACATTCTTCTGTAGTGCAAGCCACTTTGGGATGCCAGACAGTCTGAGAAGAGTATTGGGTGAAAGACCCCATGAACACTCTCTAGTTCCTTCCTGTAATTCCTGCTTTTTTCTTCCTTCATGTTAAATAAGTCTCTGCCTACAGCAGCAAAGTTTTGTGAAATCTCATCTCCCTTTTAAAGCAGATGAAGCAGTCTGAAATATCTTCATCTTCCTTGTTACAGGATGTCTTAAGAATGACTGCTGTGTAGAAAGAAGCAGTCTCTGTTTGCTTGATTATAAAGGAATGATGCACTTCTTAAGCTCTACAGCCACTCCACTCTCCTAATTGTTTCCTGCCTCTGGAAGCTGAGTGTGTTCAGGGCTCTTCTTTCACAGCAAATCTGATGCACATGCTGAGCACCCGAGATGAACTTGAGTATCTGGTTTGCTGGCTGCCACAAGAGCATCTGCCTCACAAACAGTATGCACTAYGTGATTTTAATGCCTGCTCTCTCAGTATCAAAAGCAAACACTGCTTGCTGGGATGCACTCCCAAGTATCTCATCTGTAAGTACTAAGTGAATTGTCATTGAAATATACAGCATAGCCTTCCATTATGAGAGCTAAAATGTTTAACACATGGGTGAGTCCCCTCTGGGGGACTAACACTTGGCAGAGCTGGCCTCCCTTAATAACATGTTGTTCTCCAATGGAATGACTACAATAGATAATACTAAGTGGATGTAAGTGAAAGGCATGCTGGTAAATACTTTGTTTATTTTTACTTACTTATGTGTGTGTGTGCRCACATGCAGCAGTGTGTGTCTGTAGGGAGTTCAGGCTGCCTGACCTTCAGAAAATAGGTGGAGCTGCAAATTCAGCAGCACAGTTGTTTGCACTGCCTTGAGCATTAATTCCCCTGTAACAGAGGAATTCCAGTGCTGACCCTTAGGGCAAGTTTATAGTTTGTATCACCTAGCTGCTGCCAGGCAGTGGGAGCTGTGATTCAGCTTTATATTTAACATGCATTTTTGTCTTAATTATTTGCTGTTAATTTAGGTTGTCGGCATTTTGCAGGAATATGTGGATGTGCACGTGATTGTGGGTGTGTGTGTGTGTGCACGTGTGTGTGTGTATGCGTGTGTGTGTGAGAGAGAGAGAGAGAAAAGAGGAAGACTTGGAGTGTGGCTGAGCATCAGCCCGTTTAACAAGGGTGGTGGCTTCCTCTTTGGTGACCAGTGCTCAGGAAAGGCATGGTATGCTTGGGAAGGTAGCCACATTTGCCTTCTCTTAAAAGGTGAAAGGTGAATTTAAACAGATTGGCCCACCCCGACTAGAGCTATAAACGATAAGTGGAAGTCTGGAGAATGACCTGCAGGATCATCTTAGTAATATCACAGCAAAGGCAGCACTTAAGTGTCATGCATATAAAAGGATGCAGTTTTAGGCTGTGCTTTCTTCAAGGCTGACATAAATATCTTCCTTAAATTAATCTTAAATTAAATTAAAGATCGATCACCCAAAATATAGTCTATTAAGGTAGTGAACTCTTAAGATGGCTTGTCATTGAAGTTCTTGGGCCACTGAAGCCTCTCCTGAGCCAACTTTTGAAATATTACTATCCTTGTATCCAGCTCCACTTAATTTTATTCAAAGGTTACATGAGGGAAGGTTTGAAATATCAGAAAATCGCAAAAACTATGCAGGTTCTGTCATTCATTGATGTAAAAGGTAATTTATTTTGACTTATTGGTCCTATATTTTTCCTCTTGTCATATCAGTATTAATAAGTGATTTTGCTTACTTCATTGAAGGTAGTCAGTTATAWCCACAATTGGTGCCCACAGATACAGCTCCAGTGCCTTTGATTTGCAAAGCTGTGGATTTGGCCCATGTTCTCAGTGGACCAATTCGAGATACACATGAAGGTTAGAATCTAACCCAACAGGTATCCAGAACGGTTACAGTTTTAATTGTGGGAATTACTTGTGTAGGGACGTTACAGTGAAATTTGATTATAGCTGCTTTGACAAGTGTAACACTCTGTAGGAAAATCAATCCTGTTTCTGTAATGAAGAAAAACAAGTCATTTTCAAAAGGAAATGTGATTATACATTCACAGCTTAGGTTGAAGAAACAGAAGGCAGCTTAATACAGTGCAGGCTTGCTCAGAGGGAATATCCACTCGCTGAGGCCAGCATAACAAGATTGGATTCCAGTTTAATGTGGTTGTGACTCAAATCCCTCTGGAGAGTTTGTTTGACAATCTGACAAAGTTATCTCAAGAAAAATAGGTTAAAAAACATAAACTTGACTTCAGTAACTGCATTTCCTCTTCAGCATGTAGAGTATTTTGCCTGGAGGCCCCTGCAGCCCGAAGCCCCATAGGTAATACCACTTTGTGCCTTTACATAAACCAAAATGTTTTAGCAGGCATTTTGCTCCAAGAAAACCTTTGCCATGTGATCTTAATACGGGGAAATAAGGTCTTTCTGATCTCTCTGTATGAAAAGGAGAATATAAAGGAGATGAAGTGTAACTGTTGTTACTGCAAGGACATGGGCTCATTTCCAGTAATTTCTAACTACTGTTTTAGTTATATTTGAGTAGATGCCTAGTTCCCTCATGATGCATTTCAGAAATCCCAGTTTAAAGTTGAATCCTCACACTTAGTGTCAAAGCAAAATGTGCTAAGTGAAAGTGAATGCACAGCACTGCTCTGCTTCCACAGATGGGAAATGGAGGCCCAGAGAAATGTGCCATGTTGCCTTTGGGGCTAATTGCTTAGTCACTGGCAGAGTCGAGTCACTCCCACACTCTGTCTTCGGGCACAGTCACAGAGTAGCAATGGCAGTAATTGCAGCCTTCAAGATATTACAACCTCTAACTATTCATTACTGTCCCCTGTTGTCATTTACCATCTTTCAGCGGGTGGTTACCAGCTCACAGTTGAGCCACCAGAACAGATTATGTAAATCCTAAAGATTCAAAGCCTAATCAGACAGGTCTTCTCAAGTCACCTTCATTTTCTATGAGGAAAAGCTGAGGGAGTTGAGTTCGATCTGCCAGGAGGAAAGAAGGTTCCAGGAAGACCTTATTCTGGACTTTCAGTATATAAAGGCAGCCTATGAGAAACATGGAGACAGACTTTTCAGTAGGGCCTGTTCCAAGAGGACAAGGACTAACGGTTTTTAATTAAAAGAGGGTCAATTTAGATTAGATATAAGAAAGAACTCCTTTATGATGTGGTTGGTGAAGCCCTGGAACAGTTTGCCCAGAGAGGTGGTGGATGACCCATCTCTGGAAATATTGAAGGCCAAGCTGGACAGGACTCTGAGCAACCTGATCTAGTTAAAGATGCTGCTGGCTATGGGAGGGGGAGTTGGACTACATCATTTTTAATGGACGCTTCTAACCCAAACTAGTCTATAATTCTACTGTCTTATCTCTGGTTTAGGTTGAGCTAGATGAACTGAAGTGTGGCATGGGATGTTTTTGGAAGCATAAAATAACATGACCAGGACAGCAGACTGTCCTGTCTCTAGGGCATCAGCTGAGAAATACAGAAAACGCAAGCTTCATGAGGTCTGAAACCAGCTGAAGATGACCCCAGCACAATACTGCAGTGACCCAAGATGTTGATAAACAATCAGGACAGGTCACAGGACAGAGAGAGAGGATACATACTCAGCTGAACAACCTTCATTCTCAATTCCTGCATGGCTCACTCAGATCATGAGCTGGGACCCTTCCAAAGAGCATTCTGAACTTCAGCATTGTCTTGCTGAAGTTGCAATCAATCTTGCCCAAGTTGATTCAGATCCAAATGCTAAGAGTCAAGAGCTACCACATCTCAGAAACTTTAAGTACCTTTCTCTTCAGTTTTCAGTAAATATCACTGGTTGAGTGGGCACCTTCCTGAGAAATGTCTAAGAGGTGATGTTTGAGAACACTTCTTTTCAGAAGCTCACCTTATACTCTGGATCCCCCCAAACTGTAACCTTCTGTTGTGGTTATAGCTCTTCCCATGACCCAGATGCCTCAGGAAACAAGAACCTGTCATTTCTTGGCCTTACTGCGCTCAGTCGAATCAGCAAGGAGAAAAGGTTTGGCAAAACATTTAGTTCTGTCCTCTGTTCTCTGTTCATGCAGCCCAGTGTGAAACACCATACTCTGGGCATCACATCTGCACTCCTTCCATGATCAGCTTGTGGCAGGAAGTGGGCACTTCCAGGGACAGAGGCAACAACACATCCATGTTGCCATCTACGGCAGCCTGGGACTGTGACATGTTGTGACATTAAAGCAGTGCCTTGCTTGTGACATGGTCACTTTCTAGGGTTTTTCCTGTAGTAATAACAGCCTCACAAGCAGAAGCTAACTTTCCTACCTCAGTGCAACAGGCCATCATCCCAAACTACACCTGAGAGATGAGAACAAATGGCATATGGGATACTCTGTACTCTGGGCTATCTCAGGGCTCCAGCTGACATAAGCACTATCTGATGGGCTGTGAATAATCAACAAGAGTGCATGCCTGCCTGCACCACATTTATATGGCCAGGTGATCCAGTAATGCATAAATCCAATCTTAGTGATCATCTGACCACAGCCTAAATGTTCAATGCTTGGCTGTATCATTAATCTCACTGTGTGATTTTAGACAAGTCATTTTCCCTTTCCTGAAAATAATTTTCCCACAGCTGGAAAAGTGGACATATAAGGTTCCTGTGAACCTGTATCTCTTGGGGGCTTACTGTCCCACTGCAGGATGTAGGGATGTAAGTGAATTCTGCTTGGTTAGAATGAGTGTTTGCAAAGAAATAGTAGTCATAAAATCTAAAAAAAGAAAAGTGAGAGAAGTCAAAATGGAGAACAGTTGTGTTTTAAAAGGTTGGTTGAAGGCTGTCTCCAAAAATAATGGGCTTTATTTTTATCCAGAAAACAACTCTCAGAGAAATAAATTGTCTATCTGTCCATCCACTTGATGCAATTAGTCCAAAAGAGCCCTTTCTAAAGGCTGTAATCTGGAGCACAGAAATCAGCCTCAGCATTGGCAAGTTCTAATACTGAAAGAATCTTTCTGCTTCTGTAATTATTTAGATTAAACTGAAATAAAATTTTCAATTTTATCCATCTGTTCCTTTTTCTGTTTTCAAATGGGTTCTTGTCTTTATTTCCAGACTTAAATATTTCTGTGAAGAGTATTAGGTGATTTCATATGATGTTAACCTGTGAACAATTATAAAGTTTAAAATAGGAATAGTATGATGAAATTCACCTTTGTTCAGCCAAATTATTTATTTTTAAAATTTTTTAAAAGGAAGAGAAAATGGCATAATATACATCAGAAGTCATTCTAAACTGTACTAACTAGCTGTTTCAAAATTGCATCTTTTAATCTTTCAAAATAAGTTATGCTAAAGTAGTGTGCAGTGTTGAAGAAAGTATTCCATTTATTCAGACTATTTTTCTCTCACTACCAAYGTCTGCCACATGCTGCCACTGTTACTATTGCCCTTAGTGATTAATGGGTTTGCCCACGTTTTGGAAGAAAAGCAGTTTTAACATTATGGGCTAGATTCAGTCATGTACCGGAACACCTCAAATCTGTCTAAAACCTGTTTTAAGCTCATTTATACTTTTTGGCTTGTTCCTTTTTCCCTTTTAAAAATCTATATCCCTGTTGCACAAAATGGGGACTGACTGTAAGTGAATTAGTCCACATTTTAACAAAGCTGTTTAAGTTAAGACAGTTTAAGTATGTGAGTAATCAATAAGCTCAACTCCAGGGACATGAAATAAGTATGTGAATATAAAGCTCCCTGAATACATGCCTTAGCATAGTTGAGGAATGAGAAGTCTTCTTCCTAAAGCTGATCCCAGTGCTGCTGAACAGTGGGGGACTGCAAATTGAAGCAGCCACCCGTGTACTGAACTATTTTCTCTCTAACACAACCTCATGAGTTTAGTCATYGTGCTTTGCCCATCACCATAGTACCTGAGCACATTTGGAAAGTTAAGGCAACCATTTTACACTAGATTCTAAGATTAAAAATATTTACACTTCAGTTTTGAACCGTGGAAATTTACTTACATTACTTTTTGGGCACAGAGGGGGAGCATATTGCCTTACACACCCACCCAAAAGTTGATGATTTCAAAAAACCGCAGGCCTAGGGAATATGAAGGAAATGTATTGTTCGAATCAAGGTTAAATTTATAATGCGCTTTGATCTTTTACTAAAAAATAACAAATTAAGAACATTATCTTATGCCTACCACAGATTTAAAAATATTAAAAATTGAGAAACTCCTTTTACTCATAAGGATCTAACGTCTTTTACTATTGTGCAGGATTAGTTCTTAATTAATATCACATTTACTAGCATTTTATCCAGCAAAGGTTTAAATGTTTCAAAGAAGATATTTTACAGTTGATATCATTCTTTCAGTGCTGAGATAATGGAGTTACTGGTGCTGCATAAAAATCACTAAATAAGTATTAAAAGTAAGTGGAAAGATTTCTTGCCATTTCCAATGAGAAACACTCTGCCATGTGTTTATCCATGTGTCTGAATCTGAACTGGTATTTCAGATTATGAATTTTAGTAAGTCCTTCAGGTAAAATGGAGGGTAAGTCTCTGTCAAAGTACCAAGTAAGAAAAGAATTACCACCACCACACAAAACCCCAGCTTATTTCTGAATTATATTTAGGGCAGATATTTTCAGATAACAAACCTGACCCAGTGGTCAATCAAAATCCCTTCTCTGAAAGCCATATGCGCCAAAGATTTTTTTATTATTATTATTTCTTTATTACAATTAAATGGTGAATCTTTTTTATTCTGTTTATTTTTTCCCCTATACTTGTTTGCTTTTAAAATAATAGGTAAAATCCTGCACAGCTTAAGCCCCTGGGAGATTTGCCAAGATATCAGTCATCTAGTGCAGCTTTCACACCATAATGTAAGTATTGTGGATGTTGAATTTTAAATAAAAACATTCTCTTTCCAAATGCTTTTTAGACACTAAAATTAAACAAAATGAAAAAATCAAAACAGTCATGCCTAAAAACCCTTTTTCCTCTAAAGACTTGACATTTTTTGCTCCTGACTCTCCCGATGTTATAATTTAAACACTTTTTCAGTTCTTACAGGCAGGCAGGCAAGACAGGACCTGAATAGTGAACATAAAATCCTTGCTTTCTTCTTGCCTCCTTTTGAAAAATGCCTATCAGACAGTCTTTATATGCATAAAAATACATTTTAAAAAGCAAACAAATCTATTATTTTTATGGGTCACAATTAAGACTTCAATTAGTTGGCTTACTCAGTTAATTCAACTTTTAGCTAACGTTTCATTTTTGAGCAAGAGATATTGACTCATTCACTGAAGTTCCTAACAAGCAGTTCTGCTCTATTCTTTGAAATAGAGGTTTTTCACTTTTCTTAAATTATATTTCTTTCTATTTTCAGGGGATTTTAATGTTTGCCTATGCATATAGATCATAGACACTGTTGATTTAGATGRCACCTACATGCAAGTACCAAATGATAGTCCCTTTTCCATCAKCTGCCTAGGCATTTCAAGAGCATTGAGGCAAGGCAAATTTAAGTTGTGGCATTGTAATAGGATTTCTTGTGAAGCACAAAATGTTCAATAAATGACAAAGGTATCTCTTGAGGAACAGCTGAAAGCCATCTACACTCAGGCATTTCTATAGCATAAGGAAAGCAGAATGAGAAAAATTTATTGTTGTTATTTTTATTGATTAAACTTCATGTTAAATTTGAAGTAAGTGYATTCAATGGCAGTGTAGTCTCTGGAACCTACTGTCTAATCCAACTAACTTGAGGATAAACTCACAGTTATACAGATGATGTGTATTCAGCAGCTGTTAGCTGTGACACAGACAGTGATACAGCATAAGAACATTTTGGAGGGGAAGGATTCTTAATGTTGGAAAGAGGCTTGCAATTTTGCATGACAGGACATGCAAAATACTCTTCTATTAAACAAAATTAGTAATATGTGAGAGGTAGTGAAGGAATCACTGACAAATGGGCAAATGGGTTATAAATCTTATTCCATCTGCTACATGCAAGGCTTTAAGAACACAGATTCATGTCAGAAGACAGATAGATATTGTATTATTATGTTTGTGTAGAAAAAGTCTTGCAGAGGAAAGGAAGACGGCAAAACACAGCATTGCCTACACACAGGTACATGAGATGGATTTCAGAAAAGTTGATCACCTTTTTACTAGGAGACTTACCTAAGTCCAACAACTTCTTTTTTAAAATCACATAAATATGTGGCCATTTGCCCCTCACTTAGGCAATTTGTGTTTCTTTGCATTAGTTAAGCTAGATCAGGCCCATGCCGCAGCCTTGTGTCCTCTATTAAAACACAGCTATGGACTACCAAGGCCTGACTCTGTCCCTGCCAATAGAGGCACAAAAGCCTCACTTACAGACAGACAAATAGACCTGGGGCAATCTGATTCCGCCTGACCTTTCCCTTGGAGCACATGAAGGATATCTTTTATTTGCTCCAAAGAGAGAGGCTCTGGTCTTGGGGAGTAATTCTGACCTCTCTCTGTGGGTTCTTGCTCCTTACTTTCACTAGAAGAGTTCAAAAGTGGCTTCTCTGCAAATACAGCTGGTTTTTTCCACTGTAAAATGTATGTGTTATTATTCCAATGTCACACTGCTTTACAATGTTCATCACAGACGTGGAGTGTCATTTCATTTTCGTTGTCCTCTTATGAGTGATCCCAGGGGAAAGGCAGGCAACTCTCTTGTTGTAATTTGGCCATCACCTCTTCAATGATGGCAGCTCTGAGGACTGGTCCAAGCTTTGAGGAAGCAGAGTATGCTTCCTCTATCAGAAGTTTAACATACACTTCTTCCAATACATCTGAAAAAGGTCATTTATAGCAACTGCTTCTAGAAAAGCTGTGTGATCTGTACAGGGCTCTTCTGAATTGGATTTGTCCCTGGCTTGAKCTGTGAATTAAGCTTTTCTGACTATTCATTAGTTTATTCTTGATCTTTCAATATATCATTCTTTTCTCTCTGAACTGATGGGGAGGATGGAAAGCCTTTCTTTACAGGCCTGTGGGGTTCCCTGTATGGAAGGAAAACTCCTGCAGATCCAGTAGTGGACTTTGTGGTTCATTTTAGGCTGGTGGGCTGCAGGCTTGCCAAGCCTGAAATTCAGACTCACAGGAGGCATTTTTTATGTTTTCTTAAATCTCCTTATCTACTCCCTGCTCCACAGAACATTTGGTTCTTACTTTAGAGCATCAGTCTCTGATATCTATATGCAATGCTTCCTGTACTCTGTTTCATTCATCAGACCATAAGTCATTTAAGGATGTCCTTTGCAGACTAGATCTAAAAGTAAAGGACCTGAATTTCATGCAGACCAGCTGTATGATAAAATAAAAAGTTTATATTACCTACTATTTCTGCTGCCTAGTCCAAATATATTGTGTTTAATTGAACAGTGATAAATTCAACTACCAGTATAGCAGATCCCCTTTTCTTTCCCAAGCATCCATCAGTCCTCCCTCAAACAATATTATATTTATGGGGATTTTAGGTATTCACCTACAGCCACCATAGAGCAAGATATAAATGGGGACAACTCCAAGAGGAAAGACAAACTGATAGATTGTTAGACAGACTGAATCAGTTTGCAGAGTTAACAATYATATTCATTAACTCAATCAGCCTTCTGTTAATAGTGTGGGTTTGATTGCCATCTTGCCTACAGGTAAATCTCCATCAAAATTACAACCATCAGTTAGTCCCCATTTTTAGAAACTATATGTGCTGCGAGAAAAAAAAAATAGAAAAAAAATAGAAAAATCTGTTGCCATATCCTTTCTTCCAGCAGTAAAAAGCTGCTCCAAAAGCAGCGGGAGGTGCGGAGCCACAGTGACCTCAGCCGGCGCTGCAGGGACCGTGCGGCACCGGCGCCCCGGCGGGACCGCATCCACAGCTCCGCCGTGCCGCGCTTCCAGCGGCAGCGTGCCCAGCATTCTCCTGCCCCCTGCTACTGCTCTTGCTTCCTGATAAAGATCCAGGTGCGGGATCTGAGATCTCGGACTGGGCTGAAATCTTCTCCTACTTCCTACCTCAGAGCCTCTGAGAAACAGGGTTCAGGATGGCCACACCTCCAATGCCGCTGGCTAAGGATGTATAGCAGTAACTAAGCAGATGTTGGCTGGTACCTGTAAGAACAGTTTATTATGGGCTAAAATTAATATGACTATTTTTTACAGGCACTTGTAGCAGACTTTTTGAAAGTGTCCCCCAACATATAGTAATAAACAGCACATATCTTATGCTGATGTCAGCCTCAAATTCAAGGGCTGTGGTGACATGAAAAAAATAATCATCTGTAAAATTCTCTATGAAGTAAATAAATTTCATAAAAATTTCTACACTTTACAAAATTATTATATCTAATATTCTTATATTGTGAATTCTCAAGTCATAGTCCATAATTATTCAGTACATCTTCATGAAAAAACAATGCTGTTAAGAGCACTAACATACACATTCCAAGGTGAACAGTGATTATTTCTGTCCAAGCACTCATTTTCATACTTCTGCACACATTTTGTGCTAATTTTTTGAACTGAGATCATTATGTTTGCAAATAACAGAATCATCGTTTACACTTAAAAGCATCTTTTAATTTCGCTCATGAAGTGTCCATCATCTAAAAATACATCATGTTACTGAAGCCATATAAATGTGAGTCAGTCTTAGTTTTGTGGATAATAGAAACATATTTTTTCTACTGATAAGGAATAAAACCAAGATATTTTATTTATCAACACAACAAAAAAACTGTGTGTAGACCCAGAATGTACAGATTGTACATCCAGCTAAGACAAATGCATCTTGTTCTATTTACACTTGTGAGCTATTGTAGATTTCCACCAATCCAAGAATCAAGCTTCCTGTGTGTTCAGGGGCAATGTCTCTGTAGTCCACAATCCTCATAAAATCTAAGCCATCTTTTCCTGGCCCAGGTTCACATGCTGTTCAACAGAAAGCCTGTTGTTGGGAGCTGGAGTAGGTCAGAGCACCATGCTGTGCTATAAGAAAAGGTCACTCAGAGGGCTGAAAACTGAGGGCAGCTGAGGTTGAAAAGTGGGAAGAGCAATCTGGGAATGGGGTACAGCCAGTGTTCACAGCGAACTAGCTCACATCAACTCTGTGACAAAGTTTCCAGGGAGCCACAGTTTCACCCTGAAGCTATTTCTCATTGCAGAAAATTTTGAGAAGCGATTCTGTGTCCTTTATTCAGAGGAAATTCTCTAAGAACTTACACTGCTCTATATTGATAAGACTTTTTTTTTGTCTGATATAGTGTATCTGGGCCCTTTAGATCTCATCGCTTGTGTCCAGAAGCTTTAAACATGAACCRCATTTATTTTACACAACCACAAGCAAGTAGTGCATGTTTCCTTTCCCCTTTTTGAATTTAGGAATCTACACATGCCCTCAGATTGCTGTTTTGGTTTTTCTACTTGCATCACCTGGACAAATGGAAATGATTCAGAGGTTGTCCATCTGTCAGAAAAATGTAATTTTTTAGTCATATTCTGCCCTGCTATCAGGAGAATAGACATTTCCTTCCTAGCTGCAGCCTAAGTCAGTTTTCTTTTATGTGCTCTAATGTGCTTCTGACCAACCAAAGGTTTTTTTGTTGTTTTTTTTGGCAGGGTGGATGTTGGCTTATTGGTTATGGGAGCCTGTACAATCACTGTGGTGGAAATAAAAAGCCCTGACACTAGAGCAGTAGAAATAACAATATTGGTTTCTTCCCACTAAGTGGAAATAACATGCTTTGTTCCACCAGTTTGAGGTACAGAATACCTGACATGAGATGGTGTATAACATTTTGCATTTTTTCTGGGAAAATGTCTCAGCCACACTGCACTGCGCACCAAAAATGGCCAGGTACAAGGTCAGTGACAACAGGACAGATTTTTAGGGCTGWGGTAAATTGGAAGCATGAAGTTTACAAGGACTTGTATCAATTGATAATGTGTCCCACAACATTTATTTCACTGACTAGCTAATAGTCAGCTCTTGAGTATTGGGCCCTAATACCTCTGTGTGAAATCTTTCAAAAGACTGTCTCTAAACTCCAAAAAATAAATATATAATGARTGATAGACACTTTCAATAACTGATAACATATAACTGACAGGAAGAAATGGTGAGCCCAGTTGAATAAATCATGCAGCTTGCTGAAATCGATAGCATCATATATTTTTAAGGTAAGCCCTCATGGATTTTGAATAAAACAGGAATCACTCAGAGAAAGGCATGCTTTTGCCTGTTACCTATCCCACTGTATTAAGGTAACGAAAAGCCAGTAAGTTTTCAGATTCACTTATTTCTTTCACTGTCTCCTTTGCAATTCGGCATGGTCACAGATAATAAAGAACAAAATCTTTCTACTACTCACTTGTAACATAATTTTTAGTATATACTCTCTTAAAGGACTTAAAAATATCTGTAGCCAAAAAGTATTCCAAAGTATTAGAGGGAACCTAGATGTATTCAGATTAATACAAACTTGAGGAAACACAAATATTTACTTCAGTGGACAGTGAATCAGGACTAACCTACTGTGGGAGAAGCTGAACAGGAAGAGAGTATTTTTAAAATACAAAAATCAGCAGCATTTCCATGAGGAAATTTTAAAACATAATTCTGGAAAAGAAAACATAAAGTCTTCTTTTTAAGGTTTTTCCATTCCCTTTTTTCCACAATTTTTTATATATTTTTATAGGCTAATTTAGTGTAAATCCTACAAAACTGTTGTCCAAGACTTCTTGAACTTTCCTTCTTATTTGCTGGCAATTGAAACTGAAAGCGAGTGTCACTTGGTATAACTGTATATCCACTGGGGTCAGCAGTACCTTCGTTCAGACCCTGAGACTTTATGCCAGCTTTGCGAGCACAGATGGGGCTGAACAATGGAGAGGGATCAGCCTGGTTACTTGTCTGCCTCTCTCTCCCATGACAACCACGAGTACGAGCAAGGCACTGGGCAGTGCTGGTGGAGCCAAGGGGAGCACCTTTGAATCATCCCAGTCTTTGTGCTGCCCTCCTGTTAATGGTGTGGCAACAGCAAATTTGAAGTCAATTGTCTTTATATAACACTCTCCATTTGTCAGCTCACAAGACAGACGTTTCCACTTTTCTGTGTTGGTTAAGCTGGAGCATAAATGACTGACTTTCCAAAGATTATCAATAACCTCTGTATTAAYTAAATAACACACAGAAACCTCAGCAGGCAGAAGTGGTCTGGGAACCGTGGCATTAGCCCAGCATGAGAAAGACTCATGCTCTTCTGATATGTCTTCCTGGGTAGCCTTGAGCAACCCACTTACTTACCCTGTTGCGTCCTGTTTGGCCAAACTGGACAACTAACCCTTCCTTGTTCCACAAGAGGGTTTGGTGTAAGAATAACTATATCAAAGGTAAGAACACACAGCCTGTGTAATGGGGTGATGTACACGTCTTATAGTGCAATTACAGTTAGGAGATTTTCTTGAACTTTGGTCTGGTCACCTTACATCTTCCCTTGAAATAAACTGGATTTTTTTGCCTCAGTGTAAGTCTATACAGTCTTCATAAAAATCTGATCAGAGTATTTGTTTGAAATTTTTCCCAGACTGGCCTGAAGTAAAAGAGAGAGATGTATGAGGGGAAGATGAAGCTACATATGGATGTTTTTCTGCTACAGCTCCTGGATCAAATTCTCAGCTGATAGAGCTATAGGGTAWTTGGATTACAATTAATGTAAATCTCTTGATTGATACCACTTAAGAATCTAGTCCCAGCTTCTAAAATCAGACTTTTTTTGCAGAGGACTGTGATTCCTGTAATGTTTTTCTGTCTGTTTATTAAAAGATGTAATGAGAAAATAGAATGAGCTTTAACAGTGAACTTCTGGGCTTTTCTGAATTTCAGTTTACTCTTACTGTAATATCTTTTTTTATGTCACAACTAGACTGCAGATAGAAAAGCTGACTGTGTCGAGGGAATTTGGTGTTTTACATTTAGAAGGAACATTTAATGAATTATGCTGCCCTCAGATAACCCCTATTTCATTTGTATATAATGCTCAGGGCTAAGGATTGTCTTCCTGATCCTTCTCAGATGTTAGGCAATACAATTCAAGAGTGGTCAAATTACTGCTCACATCCTTACTTCAATTCTGCGAGTGCTGAGTGCCTTAACTCCCACTGAGGACATAAAATGGCTTAAATACAATAATAATCTTAAATTTATCAAAGGCATAAAGTTCAAAGTGAAATAAAATACTTAACTTTTTTTCTTTGTGTGGTTAGAGTGCAAAACATACATAAACCTAACCTTTTAATAGTGTACTATTTGGTTCATTTTATATTAGTAAATAATTGTTAGATTTTTTTTTCTTTATGAAAAGCACTCTAAAACATTAAATTGCTTATAAATATTCTGCCCCCTAATCTCTGGAGGTATTACTGACTCAGCCCTCACTAACTGGACTTGTCAGTTAGCAATTCCACATCTACAGGAGAGGAATAACAGGTATTTAAGTTGATGTCAGAAAAAAACTAAGAGGAATACATCAAATGGTATATTGGTAAATGAAATAGTATTGGTCTTAGGAATAAACTATTTTATTACTTAACAGCCTGTCAGTAAAAAACTGAAAAACCAGCCAGACATCAGGCTTCGGGATAGAAGTTTGTTGTCTGTCATGGTCAGTGAAAAGATTTCTCCCCATTCCCCTCTTTCAAGAACTGATATAATTGGCTCCATGCATTATGGAAGGCAGCAGCTCTCCCTGTGGCAGGAGGCAATTGTCAGCAGCCTCTGGAAACTGGGCCTCACCCCCAATGTGCTTATGTGCTTCACATCCTATGTCTCCATTTCATGTTTGCTTCTACTGTGTTTGTTTTTAAAATACGCTAATTATTTGCAGCTATAAACACATGAGCATATTTGTACCTATGTGAGAGAYCAGACCAGGTGAAAAGTTTCTGCCTCTCGTCTGTGAGGTTAAGCAGGTGAGTGAAAGCCAGCACAACTCAGGTGCGGCTGCGAAGACCAAGCAGCTGCACTTGCAACCCCCTCAAGTGACTGGACCCTCACAACAACCATAAAATTTAACTACTACAAACCATGTCGAGCTGCAGTTACACATCTCTGTAAAACTAGCCTGTGAGAAATGAACTAAAGTCAGTYTGAAAATAATTTACATTTTTTAATACAAAATGTAACACTTCTGAATTGTTGCCCGAAGACTGCATTTGCCCTCTGATTTATACCCCACCCAGGTATACAGAGAGAGCAGCAGCCCATGGAACAATTATATGCTCAAACACTGTCAGCCCAAGCCTTGGATAGGAATAATTGGGGTAACTTCAGTGAATACAGTATACATCACTGGCTACAGTGGAACTGGGCTAATTTAATTACCCTGACCTGTGGTTCCTCAGAGSTCTAAGTACTTCTTCCTTTCTGCTTTAGTGTGGTTGCATTATCATATGAATCAACAAAAGAAGGATCAGTGGCTGCAGAAGGCTTACTTACCCCAAGCGCTCTCATTTGAACTGGTGGCAGAACTCCCCTTGTAAAGAGTGGAGGTCCATTTGAGCCTGGAATGGTGTGTTTTCATTGGATTTTCCTCTCCTTAGGATTATGAATGAATCACTAAGAAGTACTGAATCACTTTTCAGATGATATGGTAGTTTCAAGAAGGAAACTCAAGTCCAAGTATTGGAATAGGACAGGAACATTTTTGAGTAGCACTGATAATTTTCTTCCATCTGTTTTCCACTTGCATTCCCACTTTGTTAGAACCACAAAATAGGAGCCTTTTGACCAGCAGCACTTGCTGTTCCAGGGCAGAGAGAATAGGACAGAACCATGTGCTCCATTGCCCACACAGAATCTGATGATATAAAATGCAGCAGAAGCAAGACAAGCTGCAAAATAGAAATAGACAAAACATTCTGCAAATCCAAGGACTCCTTCACGTACTTGCTTCTCAAACAAACAGCAACCTGATATGTTGGAACTGAGCTTTTGGCAGCAGTATCAGAGGAGGATGAAAAATAGCTCTGCTGAGCAGAGCTGGGTGCCTCCATTACAGCAAAGTAACTGTACGTGCCAAATAGCAAACACCTGATTTTCAGTGGGAGAAATGGTGCATGGAAGAGCTGCAGGTCTCCAAGTTGCTCCTCTCTATTATCAATATTGATAATATTGATAATAATGAGCTGCCTCTCATGGTGTCCATAAAACCATTTGTATGAGGACATTGTATTTTTTTTATCATAAGGAAATCTGTTGCAAAAGATCTGCCTGAAGTTCCTGAACTCTTCTCCCTTGACTAGACCCAGCCAAGCGCAGATGAAACTTTGTCAGGAAAGTTTCAGTGCTGTGGGGTTGCTACTGCAGACCACCTTAGTATTTGTTGCATGGTATACTGTTAGATTGTACTTTGTGAATTGTTCCTACTACTGGGTATGTTCATTTACACATAGCAAAAGATTGGATACAGAAGAGAAATATGTGTTACAGCCAGAATACCACAGAATATTCTGAGCTGGAAAAAACACAGAAGAATCATCAAGTCCAGCTCTTAACTGATTGGGCTATACAAAGATTAAACCCACAACCTTAGCATTATCAGCACCATGTTCTAACCAACTGAGCTAAATCATGTGGCATATGTATCAATCTTTTCAGTGTATAGCCCATTCATCCCAAAATTGGTCATTTTGCCAATGAGGAGAAGATAAGCTTAGTTTGCAAGCATGAAGTGGTATTCACAATATTTTTAATGGTCATTCATCCATTGATATTTCTGATGGGTACTAAAGATTGGTCATTTCTAGCTCATAGGCTAAGATGCTAAGGCTATGAGCCCAAACTGCAGTAGCTTGACACTTAACTGTGTTTTCTGCATACCTTTAAGATACCTAAACTCTTTCAAAAATGCAAAGCAATTAAAGATATTGTGTTAGCTCTCTGCTGAGTGTTCAAGGAACTATTACACACTGACAACTGATCTCCAAGTTGCACAGACTCTCTCTAAGACTGCATCTCAGCCTCTTTGCGCTCTTTTCTTTAACACTGCTAGTCTGTAGAGAGCTGATACAGCCCAGTCCTGAAGTCTAGGATATGAACTAAGAGTTGTACAACACAAGAAATCTCAAGAAAAACTGATTTGCAGTGCATGCAGTAGACATATAAGGAAATGCTGAGCAGATCTGAACAGGTTTTGTCATTCCAATTAGGGATAATGATAGCTGCTGCATTGTAGCTGTACTTCCTTACTCAGGCAAATTTCTGCTCTGTTTAATGTCATCCAGCATAGGAGGACTGACAAATTCTGGTGAAATAACTAAATAATATTGTATTGCTCTGCCCCAAAAGAAAGAGGTTTACTGTGTCTTTGAATAACTGAAATTTATAGAGTTATGTTTTGATATGCCCAAGAAGTTAGTACAAGACCATAATCTGAAAACATACAAGCCACCAGCTATTCTGCCTTTTAATCATTAAATACATGATATCTACATTCACAAAGGGTTGCTCTGAAAACTTTTATGTTATTGTGGCACATGCCCCATGCTCCTGAGAGCAATTCTCTTCCATTACCAGGGACAGCAAACCCAAGAATGGTTCAGTTCTTCAGCCTCCATCAGCAACAGCTCAGCTCATAAACACCAATCAGTCTCCATGGCTAATTTCACACAGCAGGCTTTGAAAGAGGACAGTGGAAGGGTGGTCAGGAGCTTCTTTCCATCTCCACTGGAATAAGGGCCATAACCTCCAGCAAAAGGACAAAGCAGACACCCAGGGACAGTGACCCCTTAAACTACCTCAGCAAGCACTGGCAGGGGCCATCTGAGCACAGCCTGAGGGCTCACCACTCTCCCTGAGAAGAATGAGTGCAGACAGCTTCTGTACCCTCAGTTTTCATCTTACCTTACCCCATGCTGATTTCTCCACACAAACAGGCCTTTGGCTGCCCTTTAGAGTCTGCTTGCTCCACAGATATTTGTTAGTCAACTTTAAAACTGTGAGGAGTAAGACTGGCATCAAAGATGCCCCTGTTATTTAAAGACTGCTTCTGGACCCTGACCATATTACAAGGCTAAACAGAAAATCTTGCTGACATCTGGGAACCAAAATTTTTTGGGTCAAGCTGATTTGTGCTCACTGCAACCTACTTATGATATATTTAATTAGTCCATACTTCAGGGCTGCTGTCAATCAATTTCCTCTGTCAATTGGCCACAGATGGAGCTGCGTTGCTGGGGGAGGTAGTGGATATTTCTGGCACTACTGAGGAAGATCAGCATATCTTTTTCACACACACACCGTTAAACCCATCACCAGATTCAATAGTAACAAGCTAATGGTTTGGTAACAACACATTCCAGGGCAGAATTTTATTTCAAGAAATCTCCTGGGAATATCTTTCCTCCTCTGAAGATTAGGGCATGACCCACAGTCTTGTCTCTTCCTGGGAAGATCCACCTAAGAAATTGCTACTTCACCCAAAATATTGGCAATGCCTTTTATTTCATCTCTTCCTTACCTGTAGCAACATTTTTTAGGTTTAGAATCATTATAACAATTGTAAGGTCTCTCACTCAGAGGTCTTAAAGAGTGTTTCATAAATTTGGGTTAGTCTGTTTTAAAGGACTGTCTACAGATGTAAGACACTGATTTCATGCTCAGTTGGTTGCTTTACATTCCTCCTTTCCTAAATGAAGAAGAGCTCAAAGACAAACCTGGGAGGCACTTCATCTTTCCCAAAATGAAAGGAGCTTAATTTCTAGATTTAGAGTGCGTCAGGCAAACAATGCATCTAATTTTACTTCCCATGGCAAATGGACAGTTGATGATTTTATTCTCCTGGTCTTTTCCACTGAAAGATCTCAAAGAAGCAGACTGCATTATAAATGGTAGAGAAAAATTATAATCCCAACGCTGTCTCCTGCTCCTAAATGATGATGTGCAAGGCACATACATAACTTCTTGGCAAGGATCCATTTGTCAAAATAAGAGAAGCCAACTGCATAAGGGAAAGAGATGATAGATCTTGACAAACTTGTAGATGCTAGCAAAAATGGAAACAAGAAGTTGCTGTGACTGATGTATTAATGTAACACTGCCAGAGTACTAGCTTCAAAAATTAACAGCTGTTGATGCTTTTGTGCCTAGTCAAAAGAGCAAGTGTCATGATTTCTGCTATGTTTGACATTTTCTATAGTTTCTACTCAATTTTAATCTCTGTGTAATACTCAATGCTCAGCTTTCTACAAGAAAGACAGAATAAGTAAGATTCCCACAAATGGGATAATATGTTTGAAGACAGCTGACCTTAGAAAAGAGATAGCAGAGATGAAAATTTCTTGACATTTTTATGAACTCATCATTTTTGCCATTTAATATATAAAAAGAAAAACCTATTTCCACTGATTGATTACTTTAATGAATAAATGTACTCCATGATTTGGTGGCTTGAGTGGATTAAATTTCCCTTGCTGGCAGGAACTGGCCTTGGATGAAAGTGTTTTGAGGGTTTATTTCTTTTTGCCATACCAAAAAAAAACCAAAACAAACAAGAGAAGATAGAAAATCAGTCTGAATTTCAAACCACTTGATCTCTGTGTATATTTTGTAAACCACTGTCTGAACCTCTGTGAGCTCCCAAGAAGTAAAATTACAGGCACCCAGACTATAGGCTCAAATAATTCTAAACTGATATTTCAAAACATCATTGATGTGTTGAACAACACCCTGCAGCTTATAACCATAACCTGCTTCCTTTGCATTATACTTCCTTGCTGTAATCAGTTCAAATACTCCTCATCACAAAATCCTCGCTCCTCACCTCCACAAAATGCTTTCCAAAACAGCAGTAAATAAGCACTTGATTTAAAAAAATGTCTGTCTCACCWTATATGGTTTTGAAAAAATCTGGATGGAGAGAAGAAGCAGGGCTGAAGATTATTGCAGGGAGGAACAGGGAAAAGGAGGAGAGATCAGTACAAAAATCGAAATTTAAAAAAGAAGACCAAATCAAAACCAAAAACCACCCTAACACCTAGGAAAAGGAGGAATTGTGTGATTTTGCAGAGGCACTGGAAAACAAGATAATCTTCTATTTGTGACCCTGTTTTCTTCTGGTAGGCCCATTATCAAACTCATGGGTTATGGTCAACATCACCCTAAATTATTAAACTCATAAGGTTTTTGTGTAATTCCTTCCTGCAATCCTAGGTAAAGTGCCATGAATCCCAGTAACAGAGCTTCATCTGACATCTCCATATTAATACAGATTTCCCTTTAGGAGATGTATGTGCTAATGTCAAACTAACACACATGCCAAAAGCTAAACATAAATTTCCTCTCAAAAAGGCAGCCACCCACAGACAGAGTTGGTGCTGGCCTGGGTCTCTAAATTATATTCCAAACACATTTTACCTTTAAAAAGTTGCTTTCCTGGAAAAAATAAGCATTAAAAAGTTAGATAATGTACTGCCTAATTCAAATTCTATATTTTTAATTTGTTATTTTACTTTGTAGATCTGCGTCTCCAGCAATTAAAAGTTAAAAGAGACCAAGCAAAGAGAAGCAAAGAACAAATGCAGGAATCTTCATTTTTACTTCACATTTACTTTCACTAGCAATATCAGTTTCAGGGGGCTTTGCTGCAAATAAACCCTGTGACTGCATGTATATGAAAGAGATCTCAAACTATGATCAGTCATCAGCTCCATATTTTCATTTGCCTGGTTGTGACTTGATGTTTTCTCTGGCTGTCTTAATGCAACTTGTCTCAAACTACACTTGCAGGAGAAAGGGTTTCTTAGCTTCCCTTTGGGGCTGGCTGCTGCTGAGGGAAGGAGCCTCTTGGTGCTCATGTCTGGATAAACACACCTGCTGACTCACTCTGACAAGTCTCTATTGCTCTTTTCTCATTTTCCTGTTCTGAAATATTCCCTACTTTTAGTCAGCGGCTCCTCAGTGACTCAAAAAGAAGAAAAGACAAATGTGTTTGTATGTAGTATTTGCTCTTTCCCGTTCTATTAGAGGAAATGCACAGGTACTTTACTCTAGGAAGTGTCAGATTAGGATTACGAACTATTTAAGACTGATTCCCTTTTTTTGGGGGGGCATTGGGGTTTTTTTTGGGTTTGTTGTTRTTATTGTTACTGTTTTAACTACTGCATTCTCTAAATACTAAAATATACAGGTTTATTCAAAGTGACATTTTCCCATTGCTACTCTCTAGAGCCCCAGCTATTTCACTACTCAGTAAGGCAATTGAAACTACACAAGCATTTGCTTTTTTCAGAATTATCAACTGATAAGAGCCACAAGTAGCATTAGGAGTGTAGAAAAAAGAGGAGTGTAGAAAAAAACCCATGTTTTCCACCATTTGTTATCCAGAGATGTGCTGATTAGGTTTAGATGAACTGGCAATAAAAACTGCCTTGCTTCTACGGAAGTACTTGAGCTCTGAAACAGATACAAGAAACTACCTAAGATTCTCAGCAGACACTTGTTTTATCTATACAAATAACTATATTAGACCGACTCTGTCTGTAGAGTAGCTGTGTCCTTAAAATCAGAATACTTGATCATTAAAATCAGAAAAGGTGAACCAGTTCAGAAATTCTCATACCAGAGCAGGAATCCTAAATGCATCTGACTGCAACTCAACACTGAGGAAACTTTTTGTCTGAGGCCGGAAAGGCAATTGATGGCCACTCATGGCTTTCCTGCAACTACCACTAATGGAAAAACACAGAACTACAGGAAAGACTATTTTAAAATGTGGTTCATTCTTAGAACCCTGTGAGACTCACCTATGACATTAGCATAATCTGATAGTGACATGACATCTCCTTTCAAATCCACCCTTTCCTCAAGGACATCAGGAGAGGGGAAAGCTGACAGCTTTCTGATACAGTGACAGAGCTGTGGGTCAAGCGAGCACCACTAGCTTACATGAGGGCTGAATTTGACCTTGTGTCACGACAGCTCCCAAAGGATCCTCCAGTAAGCTATAATGTATTCAAGGCTGTACATACTGGCATTGCAATGAGATCACCACTTTAAGGGCAACATTGAGGGCATCTTTCATCCTGGGGCATCACAGAGCATTGGAAAGATGTTCTGCTACAAAAAATTTGCGACAAGCTGCCATYGTCTCCTGCAGGGCAAATACAGGAGTCTACTGTTGAAGACAAGCCATCAGAGCCTGCCTCAGGTGCTGACAGCACTTCTTTAACACATCCACTTCTCTAACACAAGCCTTATTCTCAACAACAGCTGCTACTGATCAAGCTGTTACTGATAGGGCATCTTCCCCTTGTTGGCTAAAAGGAAAAGCAAATCTGTCAGAAACAACATGGCCCAGCATCCTGTGGGCAGAGGGCTACATCAGCTTCTAGTCTGCTGACTGCATACTCATATCTAGTACAGCCAGCCAAATGTGCTCTGTAGAGGCCTGGGGAGGACCAATTGATCTTTTGGAGGCAGGAGAGAGGCCGTGTGATGAATGGGCAAGGCTTGCTTCCAGCCCCCTGACCCGCCTGCCATCTAGTGTATATTCAGGACATATTTCCAGCTCAGCACAGCCATAGCTGGAGAACAAAGAACAGAATTAGTCTGGACAAATGTGGCACATCACTGATAGAGTACACTGAAATAGCTTAACCTTTTCATCCCACGACTCTGCATCATGTAATTAGGGCAAACTCCCTAAAAACAGCTTCTTCTTACAATGATCATGTTCTCAAAAAAACACAACAGACTAAACCCAGCACATACTTACCTGTAAAAGAAGCTGCAGATTATATTTCACCAACCAAATGTACCACATTTATACATGATAAACCAGGTGTAGTTTTCTAGGTATAGCACTTTTAAAATCTGTCATCTGCTTCGTCTATTTAGCTGTCAGGGACAGAACTGCTTGTGCCAGATACACACAACTGCTGAAAGAAACAGTGGTCCCTGCTGAACCAAACCTTAGCATTCAGGTTGGTATGTCAGACACCAGTTTGTTCTCCTCTGTGCCATTTTCTGTAAGCCTGAACAATACACCCAGAAATAACACTTGCTTTTCTTTAATGGTATCTTCAAATTTGGAAGGCAACTGAGAAATAAAGGATAGTAAATTTGACTTAAGAGGATGAAGCTGAGAGCAGAATATGTCTCTACAGAACTCTCAGTAAAAAAAAAACTCTCTGTGTAGGTCCATATTTCCCTGTCTCAGGGAATTAAACCTCGTAACAATCAGTGCTTAAGAATTGACTCTTTCCTTTTTGAAGAATAAAGTTTCCTGGCTTTCTGTCAAAAAAATACTCAAAAGGAACATCAATGAGACAATTGTTATAGATGAATATATGTGTTTATGAATACATACACACTCTCCAAATCCATGGAAAACAGTCAAAGTTATTTTGGAATTATCAAAYCCAAACTGTCACCTGTGTTCAACGGTTGTTTAATTTCAAAATTGAGTCACAAGGTTTTTGAGACCCAAATGCAGATACGCCTATAAGAGACAAAGTTCAGGGATCTCTGAGCTATGTACAAATGAGTCAGGTCTGGGAACATTTTAGGCATGGTRGTGTGGAGCTGATTTCCTCTTACCTGGGTTGATTAGCTTTCATGCAGCATGCAGTAATGCAGCTATCCTGCCTGTGGATCTGGCCCTGTCTTGCAGCTAAGATGATGACCTTAACTCACTGCAGTGCCYCGGCTGCACCATGACTTGCAACTGTCTTCCACAGAACAGAAGTGAAAAAGAAATCAGTCAATTTTATAATGGTCAGTGATGAATCCTGTTATTGCTCTGACCGAAATGAATATAAACATATGCATCTCTTGCTAAATTAGGTATACATGTGCACGAGGTCAGTATTCTCAGAAGTATGACAAGTGTCCCTTTCCCTGCTTTTGGTGGTGCACTACCACAGCAGTAATCACACAGTAACGTTCCCTTCCCTGCTTCCTTCAATATGCACTTTGGCTAAAATCAGCTGCTGGGACAGTAACCTCTCTGAGTGCCTGCCTGCAGAAAAGCTTCTAAGTCGCAGTCCTTTTGTCAGTGTAACCTAGTGGAAATGAGACAAAAAGAAAAAATTGTTGTGCCTCTTAGGTTTAAAATACCGTTTTGGAGTTGTTTTCTGCCTGACACAGACAAGAATGGCTAAATTTTAACACAGACCTAGGGCTCATGTTTCTCTTATAGAGCATGGGGTTGAGCAGGAAGAAAGAAACTGAAGCAGAGGAGAGTTGGCTGTTACAAGCCCTATTCTTTTCATGTGTTCAATTTTCCAAGAGCACTTGGGAAAAAAAAAAGTCAATTTCATCTTTGCTTTATTCAGCCACTGCAGGAACCAGGAACAAGTCTGGATCTTTCAGTTTGTCTGCACAAGTTCCCCTCATTTCACTGAGCAGCATGGTCTCAAGTCTGGTTTTTTTTTCCTCTTAAGCTAAATGAATATCCTGATCACACAGGCAGTGTAAAGGGTATCACCCACATTTAGCCAGTTTGTTACCCACATTTAAAAATTAATGGTGAAACCTTGCTGCAGCATCCTGCTTGGGAAATTTTTATGAGGTTTGGATTAGGAAGTGTCCTGGTTGGAGAGGAAGTGAGTCCTACTGGTCCTGTTAGTGGGAAATAACATGGTATACTGACATTTTTATTTCAACAACTGTGTAAAAGTGTCCATTGGGCAAACCTGCTTCTTCCACCTCCCTGGGTGCACCTGTGAATAAACAAGCCTTAAGGTGAGTGTAGTTCATTGTGCAGAGCAAGGACACAAAACACAAAATGTGAAAAAGATCTCTTTGCTTCTGGTTTGGGGCAGTGGGAGGAGGCCAGGCAAATGGGATCTCCATGTCCCAGGGAAGTGGGCTGAGGAAGGAGTGGTACTCAATTATAACCTTGACCTCCCTGCGGAAGAGGATGGCAGGGCTACAGCCACTGTTGCAGAAGTTAAGAAGATGGAAGGAAAACTGGATTTAAATTGGAACTGCAGTGGGTTCAAAGCACAGGGCAGAAAACCTTCTCCATTTGTATAAAATATAGATTTGTATGTAAATATTCAACAATAGCTTCTGTAGTAATGAATAAGAAATAAATTGCTTATTTGATGTATGATAAAACCACTATTCTGCACAGATGATGCAGATGACACTTGATTTATATTGTCTTGCAAAAGCTTCAGACAATTAAGGAGAAAACTGTTCTGAGACTTATTCCATCGACAAAATTCTGGTACAGCTAACAGCAATATGACTCACACAAGGATCGTCTGGCATGTGAAGCTTGTTTTAACAGATACCAATGTGACATACATAAAGCTGTCAGGCTTTCTCCAAAGGACAGTCATCCACTTCATGTTTCAAGTGGCAAATTAATTATATTTGACATTTAATTTATAACCTAAGGTATTTTAGACTCAGAACTTGACTATGACAACAGCAGATTAGAGCAGAGCCCTGTTTGACAGAATCGATTTTTCAATTTATTTTCCTTGTATGTGAGGGTCTTGATTCAGATTTTTGTGTCTCGAGCTTGCGTACAGGACAACGATACCTCTAAGCAAAGAAGGCTTCGTTCACCTCCTCCACCAGCCATTTCATGGTGAATTATTTTGCACTCAGAAGCAAGTTTCTTCTGCAGCTTTAATCACAAAGCTCCACCTAATGGAATGAAGGGAGAACTGTGCCCAGAAAAAGAAAGAGACTTTGCTAAACACTGCTGTCAAGGGAAAACTGCAACACAACCGTGAGCAGTTAATCTCCTCCATCTAATTTATAAAGTCTCCTTTTCCAAGGTCTTTAAAACTTTGAGGTTTCAGGGTAGAAAGTCATAAAAAAAAAAAAAAAAAAAAAAAAAAAAAACCAAAAAAAAAAAAAAACTAAAACAAAGCAAGCAACCACCCAATAACCCCCAGGTTTCATCTGACTGAAATTGTGACCTTTTTATTTTAACTGATAGGTACTTCAACACATCAATACTAATATTTTACACTGGTAGATTGCATCTTCTAGGTTCCAAAGCATCTAAAAATTATAAATATATAAAATAACCTGTAAGTGTAGGCATATATTTGATGATAGATGGTTCATTAACAAAAGTAAAATTGCTCAATAATGAAACTATCAAGTAGCTTTCAAAAAGGGGGGAAAGCATTTCTTTCCATTCTTACACTGAAAAGGAAGCCTTCTGTACAATTTTAGATCATTCATTCATATCACAGAGCTGGAACACTACTGGAACACCAGTGGAACAATATAATTTCAAAATATTGCTTAAAGAAAGGAGCTGATTAATTTTAAAAAGCTCTGCAATGAGTAAGGCCATTTTCAAGGCTTTTTTTTTAATTAAGTGCTGTGCAGATGTTAATATAAATGATCCTATAGAGTTTAAAAATCCACTCATAATTTCATCTTTGTTCCCCAGCAAGAGGAAGGCTCAGTGTCCACTTTCAGATTTTTTCTATAACAGAAGGTACAAATCTAAATGTCACCTTGTATCAAGATAAAGTCTTTCACTGGGGAAACAGGACATTTGTCAGGATCATCTTATCTGAGATGACTAACGCAGTGATAGCCTTGAGACGGGATTGTGAAAATGTCAGAAGTAGGACAAGACAAGCTCATTCTTTTTAGTAAGAGAAAATGTTAATTTGGTGTTTAGTAGTCTTCTATCAAGAATTGCACTTTGATACTCTGCACAAATAAACCTGAAAGTCTAAAACTGTTTTAATTCGTAACATTTATGATCAGAAGTAAAAGTATGACATCTGCAGCAGAGTATCTTGCATTGGAAAGGTGATTAAATCCCGTCTTCATCAAATCTCAAATACACTAAAATGCAGTTTAAAAACGCTATTTCATGGCCAGCTGAGATTTTGTGAGGTTTATCTCTTGACTCCAGTACTACTATTAACAATGGTGGTTAGGATGATTTTCTTAACTCTACTTTTATCTCTCCTCCTCCTTTGATGCCCCTGGGTAGCACCTTGGTTCTAGCTGATCTTTCCACAAGATCCCTAGTGCTGTAACTCTCCACAAAACTTCAGCTCCCCTACTAAATTTGGCTGCACTTGGACAATGAGTTCAAGATTTGCCAAATGGAGGAAGGCAGGACAGGCGAATGGATGAATAGAAGCAGTGCCTGAGAATGGTTCTTGAGAAGCCGAGGAGAAGGGAGGGACGGTCTGCGCGGAGAACCAGAGGGCATCCCCAGGGATGCTCATCAGGGCAGCCTCTTGTGTAGCACTGAGCCATCCATGGAACTGAGCAGCAAGGGGCCGGCAGGCCGGGACGCGGGGGTGCGGGGGACACAGGGACGGAGCTGGAGCTGTCCAGAGAAGGGCAGCGAAGCTGGAGAAGGGTCTGAAGCAGAGGTCCTATAGGGAGCAACTGAGGGAGCTGGGCATGTTGAGCCGGGACAAGAGGAGGCTCATGGGGGACTTGATCGCTCTGTACAGCTGCCTGAAAGGAGGCTGTAGCCAGGCGGCCTCTTCTCCCAGGCAACCAGCAACAGAGCAAGAGGAAACGGCCTAAAGCAGCACCAGGGGATGGGCAGGCTGGACATCAGGAGGGATTTTTCCACAGAAAAGGTGGAATTGGCATTGGAATGGGCTGCCCGTGGTGGGGGGGGTGGTGGAGTCACCATCTCAGGAGGTGTTGAAGGACAGACTGGACGTGGCAGTCAGTRCTATGGTCCAACTGACACGGTGATGCTGGGTCATAGATGGGACTCCATGATCGCTAAGGTCTTTTCCGACCAAACGGATAGCGTTAAACCCCAGCGCCGGGACACCACCCGGGACACCACCCGGGAGACCTCCCGCACCGCCCCCGCCCCGCCGGGGGTGGGCAAAAGGGCGGCTCCCCCCCCTCCGCCGCTCACGGCTGCCCCGCCCCCCGCAAGGCCCCGCCCCGGAGGCGCGGCTTGGCGCGCGCGTGCCCGGCCCACAGCACGGCCGGGGACGTGCAGGCGTGACTGCGCATGCGTTATCCGTGACCCCCACTGCTCCTCCCTCTACCCCGGACGGCTGAACGCAATGCCTCTCTTGGCTTCTCATTGGCTGGCCGGCACTTTCGGGCCAATGGCAGTGGCGCTTCCTGCGGCGGCGCCGTGGCGCTGTCCGCCAATGGGGCGAGCGGTTGTTGCCGCCGTCCTTCCCTGTCCCGCGTGTCCCGCCGCGCAAGATGGCGGCTGCGGTGAGGGGCGCGGAGGAGCTGGAGCTGCTGGAGCGGCTGCTGGGGCTGCCGGGCGGGAACAAGTACGGCGTCCAGGGGGAGCGGAAGGTGAAGGGAGCGAGGAGGGGCCTGGACCGGGTGGCGGTGGCGACGTGCGTGGTTGGGCGGGCGCCCTCTGGTCTCCTTTCCCCAGTGACTGCTTCCCTCCGAGCTTCCTTCCCGCCTCCCCGTCAATTCTCCTCAGACACCGGTGTGAACGTGGCTCTGGCCCCCCCGGATACCGGCCCAGCCGACGTCTCCTTGAGTGGGGTCTCACCTGTGCTCCCTCCAGCCCTTCCCTCGCCATATGTTGCGGATGCTGTAGGGCCTCGCTGCCTGCGAGCCTGTAGGTTCTGGAAACTCCTTCCCTTTGCTTGTGGGGAGGATCATCGTGTGTCATGGAAGGGATTTCGGCTTGATTGATACTTGTTCTTTCAGCGCTTTCCTTTCCCTATGCCTGTGCTATTTTGATTGAATTAGATGGGAAGAAAATTGTGCTATTTTAGTAGTAGGAAGATGTCTGTATTGAGAATGTGTTGCTCTTAAATATTTTATTCTTTAGAGTACTCCTACCCGATACGAAGTTGTAATGGGGTGGGAGTTCATCTGTCTGCTGTGCCTGCAGTGAGAGGGCCAGAGAAAATGGCCTAAACTGAGAAAGGGKAGATTCAGATTAGATATTAGGAAATATATTTTCCTCTTGTGGTGCTCAGGCATTGGAACAGGTTGCCCAGGGAGGTGGTGGAGTCGCCATCCCTGGACATGTTTGMGAGCTGTGTGGATGTGGCACTGAGTGGTTTAGGGTTCAGTGATTTAGGGTTGCAGTGGCAGTGCTGGATGGGTGCTTTAGTGCATGATCTTAAAAGTCCTTTCCACCTTTGATGATGCTATGGTTCTAGATGTCTTGGCGTTTCAAAGTTGGTATGGAAACATTAGGTTGCATTGTTTAAGAGGCATCCGAGGCATGCAAAGTGCAATTTAGAGCTGGGAGYGTCATAAATTTATGTGCCCTTTGTTTGATCCTCCCTTCTGGAGAAGGTTGGCTGAGAACTGAAGCTCTGCAGCTGTCTTATGTTTGGGGTTTTTTTAATTGACTGTTTAAGATTTGACTATGTGTGTTCTTCAGTTGCAAATGCTGCCTTAATTATTTTGCAGCCCAGCTGGTGTTTTAGTGCTATTACCATAAAGCATAATGCTGAARAATTCAAGTAACTAGGTCTATGTGTAGTTTTTCTGGTTGGATGCTCAGTGGAAAAAAAAAACTTAATAGTAGTGGAGGACTCTTGATACAAGTACAAAAATAATATTATGCTTTCAACTTGCAGCTTAGATTAAATAAATCTGGACATAAACAGACTCCTCTGTGTGGTCAAATACTTTAAAAGAAAGAGTGTTGCAGTTTAATCAGTTTCTTTCATTTTATGTCATAAATGCCTGGGTGGGCTTCAGCCCATTGCAGTGAGTTCCAGCCCCCTCACTTCATTTCTCGAGGTGATGGTCCAGTTGCCCTTCTCACAGTTGAACACATGCTGCTGTCACCCACAAAGACATCATGGCTGGAGCTGGAGGTGTGCTGTGCCGTCCTGCTGGTACCAGTGAGCTCCTGGCTGCTGTCCAGGGCGTTTTGGAATGGTGCAGTGTGTAGGAATAAGCTTTTCAGGACGTGTGGTTACTGCAGCCTGCCTGCTCAGAGAGAAGTTGGATGCTACTGACTTCACAGTCTGAAGTCAGAATCCTGAATTGAGAAATGAGTTAGAAGTCAGTTAAGAAGATTTCTGACAGTGTTAGAACAAGCAATGCTATTTTTGCCTAATATTGGCAGAATCGGCTTAATTGGAGCTAAGGGTGTCCTGGTTTGTTCATGTTCTTCTGTAAGAATTGAAAATAAAACACCCCAAAGAGCAAAAAGTGGACAGCACAGACTTGGTTTTGATGGCATCCCCTTTACCATGAATGCTTCTAAGTTCTGAGGGAGCATAAAAAACTAATAGCCATTCATATAGAGACTGCTTTCTTCAATTATTTGTTTAGTCCTCCACTTGTGTTTCCACTTCCAGGTTCCTGTTCTGCAAACCAACAATGGCCCTGGGCTGAGGGGGTTGATGACCATCGCTGCCCACCTGGTCAGGCAGGCCAGGAAGGACCAACTGCTGGGAAGCACTGCTGAGGAGAAGGCTGTGGTGCAGCAGTGGCTGGAATACAGAGTGACCCGGGTCAATGGAGGCTCCAGTAAGGAGGATACCAGAACAATTCTGAAGGTGAGGAGTGCTAAGTTACCTTGCCATCAATTTTGGAATGACTAGACCTTGAAGAAAATTACAGTGCTAATGTGTATATGAACATCCAATGAATGAAATTTAACAAATGCTAAGGGCTTGACAGTATGACTAAGTACTGGCTTTTATTCCTCTTCCTGCTTTTCACTTTTATTGACAAAAATACCCTAGCAACCTGAAACGGGAGAACAGCTAAGACTAACATATATGAAGCAGAGCTCTTGCAGTGCTCAATGGCTGTAAATTGTGAAGGGTGTTCCCCAAAGTTTAGAGGCTGTTCAGCTGCCTGTGTGAGGCACCAGTTTGTTACCATCTTCATAAACCCTTGGTTATAAGAAAGTTGGTGTTGTATTCCAGGATAACACTCCTCTGTTTGTTTTAAGAGCTGTTCTTAATGATGTGGCAATTATGGGATACAAGCCATACTTGATGCTATGGTAATTGTTATTGATGCTAAAAAGAGGTACTAGACAGAATTGTGTGTGAGAACTGAAATCAGAAAGGAATCACTACAAAACTGTCCTTAACATTGAGCTACTTTGTGTGGAGTCCTTGGTCTGCTGTTATTAAACTTTTCTTGTAGGCTGAAGCTTACTTCCTCTTAAACAGGTGGAAGCAGAAAAGAAAATCTTGAGGGTCACCCTTGTTGTTTGAGCAGCCAGATGACAAGGAGCAGATAGCAAAACTTACTCTATTTTCCTTACTCCTTGCAACTGGTAATAAGTATTTTTGCAGTCTTGTGGGAACAACTTGAAGAGATAATTTGCTTCACAGTGTTAAGCACTGTTTTCAAAGGATGTATAAAAAGGCAGTAAAATTCGATCAATTTTTAAAGTGTTTATTTTTTCTAGTTTAAGCTATGTTTTAGATGGAGAGTTACATTGGTCAGTGCTGCCAGTGAGTCTGAGTTTAGAAATTTGTGAGCTGCAAGGTTGACTCTACTTGAAGCTGGCGGAGTCCTAATAACTTCTGGCTCTGGCAAGGTGTGCCGAAACGAAAGATAAACTGAAGCAGTATTAACATTGTAACTTAAAATAAACGACAATGCATCTTAAAGTGATACAAAACAACTCTCTGTTACTCTTCGAGCTGTTAGCCCTCTTGATCTTGAGGCTGATGGTGCCTGCATTACCTACCAACTTGGTGAAAACCGTGATAAAGCATTTCTCCTACTTGAACCCCTTATAATCTGAGTTATCTTGGTTTCATTGTATCTGGGGAATAGCTTCCATTGGTTAATCATGAGTTTGTTTACGTTGCTTCTCTTTTTGTAACATATCTGCTCTTACTTTCTATGTGCAAATGCTATCAAAACCTTCACAGTCACACTTACTCTACAGATACAGCACGAAAACTCTCTACCCTTTAGGATTTTTAGAACCTGATTGAAGGAGGCACTGACTAATCAGGGTTTATCTTCAGATTTAGCTGTTGTATGACGAGGTGGCCCGTGGAGGTCCCTGTTGTCTAAACTTTTATGACAAGTGTCAGAGTTTCAGTCATTCTTTGGACAAACTTGAAACTTGTGATGCTTTATGTTCTCCCAAACTGAGAAAACCATATGAGAATAAATAACTAACTTCCATTTACCTCTCTTGCCTTTTATAAAAACCAAAAGCAAGTTTTCTGTCTTGTTTTATAACAAAATTCATCTGCTCAGGATGGTTTTAGGGACGATATTTGCAGTGTCAGCACATGCAAGAGTATTTCCAGAACTGCATTTGGAGCATTAAAACCAGATGCAGAGATATGGCAGTTTCCTGCTGGAGCTGGGATCTCTTTCCATCTTTGGCCTTAGTGACACCGATTGTGTAGAAAAGACAATATGCTGAATACAAATATGTAGATATATCAAATGTTTCCAAGCAAAGCAAAATTTCCTTACTGAGAAACAATCAGTGTTATTTTAGAGAGAATCTCTGCCTTTAAGTGCATTTAAAGGTTTTTCTGTGGATTTTTTTTAAGCAAGTGTTGAATAACCAGAATTTATTTTAACACAAGGCTGCTGTGGAATTGTTTCAGTGCTGATAATTTCACAGTATAGCAATTAAGAGCTTTTTTTTTGTAATTTGTTCTCTTGCCACCATGATTAATCAGAAAAGGGGCAGCCTACCATTAAAGTATACTGTGCCAAAAGGGAGTACGGGTGAAAAAAAAAAAAGAACTAAAATAGGGAGGGAAGTCTGAGGCTGTAGTTTTACAACGTGTCTGGAATACACAATGGCAGCCTTGGGACAGTTGCAGCCTAGAGCCACAATTTATAATAAGCTGTGCCAAAAACAGTTCAGTAACTTCTGCTATAAACTTTAGACTGCCTCTATTTAACCCTTAACTGGTGTGGTTCTACAAAATGTCAGTAAAAAACTGGTCTGTTAATTTGAACGGGAAGGATTTTTTGTTTGCTTTGTGAAAATAGGTTGTTAAATTGTTCTTACTAATGTGTTGCTTAAAGCTGTTACTTGGCAGGAAAATTGTGGTGAAACAGACCATCTCAACCAGGGTTTTTATATTCATCCAGAGCAAATGCCCCAGTGTTCAGAATGGACCTATAAAGAGCTTGTTAAGTTTTGTCTAATTTTGATTTGTGCTTCTGTACTTGGGAAATAACTGGGAGCAGTACTTTTGCTCCAAATCTGTTCCTCAGCAGATCGGTAGGAATGATGAATGTCAATAGCAGTGATAGCATAATATGCAGTGCATTATATTAACTTTCWTTTCCACAGGGTGAATAGTATAATCTTTTGTTTCTTTGATGTTTAGTTAGTGGTAAATTAAGCTGCATAAGAAAAAAAAATCTGAAAATTTCTGAGTTGTCATGCAGGATAACCAGTGTTTTTTCTGTTTCTCTGTGCCATCAAATGCCTACTTAGGTGTTAGTGAATTCTGTTCAGAAGATTTTAATGTCTATGCTTTATCAATTTTAGGTATTTTATTCCTGAGGATTCTTCCCCCCTCATACTCCATCTTCATAAACCTCTGACAAATAACTGGTAGCTTGTTAAATTCATATAAAAGCATCCACATAAATGTAGAAACCTCTGTTCTGTGAAGGATAATAACTAAATCTTTGTGTACTACTTCTAGTGTCTCGTACAGAGCAATGTTCGATGATTTCAATTAGCTTTATCCCAGTCTCCTGTGCTGCCTGGCTATAATAATGAAATCCAAATAGAAATCTGAATAAGAGAGCTGTAATTTCTGTATAATGTGCTTGCTTGAAAAATTACTGTTTCCTCAGGTGCAAAAGCAAGTTAATCCGTGCTCTGTTCATGCAAAAGCAAGTTAATCCAGCTCTGTACACTGTTTTTTTACACACTTACAGGTTTAAAGATTGAATTTTTATTATTGCAGCAACATTTGTTGATTATTTTTCTTCTTTCACAGGAAACTCAGTAATATAATATTCTTCCATACCAGGTTTAGCTCATAGTTTGCCAATTAGAGAGAAGAGTCTTGCATGAGAATTAAAAATCTGTCTATGTATCAAAAGTGTGGTTCTGCTTTTCTTGGATGTGGCTGCAGAAACCCTTTCTTGGGTTCTGCATTGTCAGGGGCTTTCCTGAAACATTTGGGAGTGCTCAGCTTTTTGTCTTTGCATGGTGTGAGAGACATAAAAGCATTTAGGGCATAAATGACCTCGGGAATCTTGCTGACTGAAAGGACAAGATGTCTGTGTGTACGGGAAGCACGTACACCAGCAGGGTGTTGTGGGCAAAATATCCAGAACAAAATCTGAGTGTGATTAGGTCCATTGGAAGCTCCTGAGTTGTCCTAAGAGGCAACTGTTCCTTATCCGAGCCGCTGTCACAACTGGCAGTGACCTGCGGGGATTCAGGGGCCTGAGCAGATTAAATGGATTAGGGGCCATTGGATTGCATATTTAACAGGCAGTAAGCAACTGCTGGGTGTGCTCAGAAGTGTGCTCTGGATGGGATGCGTTGAGCTGTTGCTAGATACAGGCTGTAAATTGGATTTTTTTTTCCCCGTRGAACAAGCAAATGGAAATACATCAGTTAGTCCATAAATAATGCAACAACTCTTTCTGTTGCTTTTCTCCCCCTCAAAATGGTGTTTGGATTGCTACAGTTGTTCATTGTATGTTAGTGCATTGTAATGCAGCTATGCCTTAACTATCTGTCTGAAATTTGAGAGTTTCCTGAGGGAATGCAATAGTAAGTTTATATAGTTACAAGCAACTTTCAGGACCATCTTAGTCTTTTCATCCTGGGGTTGTATATATGCAATTCATTTAAGTAGTGGTGTTCAGTAGATGAAAGACAAGTTATTCAGATAGTAGCCCGCAGACCTGAATTTCCTGCATGTGATAGAAGTTGTATAGAGTTTTGTGTTCATATTTTCATTAATCTCTCCAGGACTGGAACACTATTTCACTTTATTACAGTGGTCACTTGAGCAAACTTGACTTTCAGGAATTTTAGCACATTTGGCTATTAGCCAGTAATATAATCATCCATGGGAAGCGCAACCCATGCGGCAAAATTAACTAAATGTGCCTAATGCACATGAAAAAAATACAATGTTTCTGAATTAGTGTGACTTGCAGAATGAAATCAAAGTATCTGTCTGTATTTTATGGGAGAGAAGTACATGTTCAAAAACAGAATTGTAAACTAATGCTAATTTATACAAGACTAAACCATTTTTGTCAAATTTAATTTACTCAGTTAACTGACTTCATAAAATTTGATGAACCAGAATAAATAATTGTTCACGCTATAATGGCTTACCTTACCTTTAAAGTTTTAGGATTTTTTTATTGATGACTATTTTGAGTGTACATATGCAATATAAAACTCAGAATTAGCATGCTGTAATTTCTTTGATGCAGAAATCCAAATTTTTCAGCAGGTATATAACTGTGGTGATGATACCTTCAAAGATTATGAGCTTTTTCCTTTACAAAATCCTGATTCCGTAGCCTAAGCTAAGAAGAAGAGAGGAGGAGGGGGAGAAGATATAATTTCAGCTGTGTTAGTTTTCATTATAATGTGGAATTTCTGGTTGATTGAAATGAAAAATGCTGGTCAGAGAATTTGTTTCAAAATAGACAAGTTTGTGTTTTTTGGGTTTTTTTCTAGTAAAGCAGATCTTTAGTTTTGGGGTTTTTTTCTTCCTGCAAGTTTTTTCTTCTTAACACTGTATTTTCATTTGTGTTGCATTGTAGGAAATGCCACAGAACTGTAGTTACGTGTTTGAGGTAATTTGAGCACCCACCAACATGAACAAAGCAGTAAACCAGTCTAAAGAAAAGAAGCTGCATAGCCAGGGGCAGTTGACCTTACCRAATTTTAACTATGCAGGGGTTAATATGTTTCCCTGATTTGCTCTAATAAAATAAATCAAAGCAGACATGGGGATGTTCAAATATTACAGAAGTACAGGAGTCCTGTCATGAAGAGGTTATCAAAGAATAGTAAGGTGKCTTAATGGAGTCGAACTTGTCAAAAGCAAATGCAAGGTTAGATGTCTTAAAGTCTCAACATTCTAGTTTTGTGGTTTGGTCTTGGTTTATTTTCTATATATGCATTATAGGAATTCCCTTTATCAGTAAAATTATGTAACCACAAAAACATGCTAAAGACCAATTATAATTTTTTAATTGTTCACTAAGTATTAACCCCTTTCTCCTTGCCTAGAGACTTGTTTTTTCAATAAAATGTCTGAAAATAGAATTTGCTGTAATTGAGACTGAAAAATTAAAATTTTTGAAAACGTTAGTTACATTTAAGCTGCTTACCTCTGTTTTTAGGGCAGGAGAAGGGAGTGGCTTAAGCAGATGTTGTGTGCTTTTTTTTCCTTCAGATGAGAGGAGTTTCCAAATCCCAAGGGGAAGCTGGGAAACTGTTTCTGTAGATGTCTGAAAATTATATTGTAAAACCAAAGCTGGCGTATGCAGGTTAAAGTAGATAATTTTATTGTTACAGTTCTTTAGAGAGAAGGGTGGAGGGGGGCAAAAAGTGTATAAATTGGATGACAAGTAGGTAAGATTTGGAGAAGAGGAAGGACAGGTGAAGGAGGTAGAGCTGCTGTGTGGTGCCTGTGTCCTCAGAATGATAAACTCAAGCAACAGTGAGCCTGTCAGCCTCTTGGTTTTTGGCAGAGAATGGCTGCATACAAAAAGCCATGAAAATGAATCTTTCTGTTAATAGGCATTTGAAATAATTATTTACTGAACCTGAACAGAAACTACCTACTACCCATCCTGATAGCTTCTGATCTGGAACAGTTGAGAGATGGTCTTAAAATGCTGAAATTCTCTCTTCTTAGAGACTTGGACAGCAGCTGAATTAACAATATTAGTCACAAAGAATCTCTAGCAGTAATTTCAACATTAATAAAAGCCGGTGTCAAGTGATAGCAGCTGATGGGTATCAAGTTACCAGCATCAAGGTTGAAACACCTTGTCTCCCACCCCACTATTCCTGTGTGCTTCCCTGATTCTTAGACATTTGGTGCTCCAGAGCCTTGCTGACTAGCTGCATGGAGTCCTGGAGGACAGGCATTGCTGCTGCTGGGAGAACAGTATGCTGTCCTTTTGTCATAGGACTACATTTTCCATTAATCAAATTTTAAACATTTGAATTTGCACTCATGATAAATACACAACTCTCCTAATTTTTGAATTGCAGTAATTTGAAGCCAAGAAAAGACAGACTTGAAAGTATTTCAATGGAGTCAGCTTAAAATCARTTGCATTTGCATTTACAAAAATTTCACTATGTATAAACTACTTTGTCTAGAGACCAACATTTAAATTTTACCTAATTCTCACTGTTAAAGATTGATATTTTATTTTATTAACTTATCACTTACTTTCTAGACTTTCTTATTTTATTGTTTGTTTTGTTTGCTGAGTTAGGATAATTTAAAACTGATGTTTATTTTATATGCATGGTCTCCAGAGGAAATTTCTATTCTTTTTAACAGCTGCTTAATATATCATTTCACAAAGTCAATACTACAGCAGTGTAATGACTTTTTCCTTTTTAGGATCTTAACATGCACCTTGAAGATAAAGTCTACCTTGCAGGAAACAGTTTTACCTTAGCAGACATTTTGATGTACTATGGATTGCATCATATCATGGTAAGCATTATTTGCATCATTTTTATATGTGCAACTATCATAATTGTTATTTATCTAAAGGGCATTTTATTGTTGTAGAGGTTAACTAACAGAACAGAGGAAGATAAAACTTGTTTTCAKGTTTTTCATTTTATTCTTTAATATTTAGCTGTGTATCTGTCAAAAGACCTGTCGTGTCAGAATGCTTTAGTTTCCTCTGCAAAATATAGCAAGGATGATACCTATTCCTGTGTTTCTATAATTAAGGACTCTTGCCTTTTCAAGCCTTAAACATCACTAAACTGCAGTCACAGAAGTACATGGGCAAATAGATAAATGAAGCTGAAAGGATGTGCCAGAACTGAAAGTATTAACTTCATTAGTATTAGAGAAATACAAATGCATGTAAATTAAGCACTTTAATGCATATAAAAAAGTTTGAGACATAACAAATTGTCATTTGTGTTTCCAGACTTAAGTGATACGACTTGATAAGGCATGTAATATGAAAATAACATGGGGAGCTGGTGCTTAGAAGGAAAATGAAAAAAAAAAAACCCATGCCAACAATAAATTTCTTCGCAGTGGGGAAGATGTTGAGATTATTTGTCGTCCACTCAGGCTACTATGAAGTGCTTAAAAATTGGTGCACCTTCAGTTCTGATCCCCAAGTGCTAATTTAAACATAAAGCAGTAGAAGCTATTTGCATTTTGGTAGCTGGAATGTGTTTGTAAATGAGCCATTGTCATTCTCTGAAGTGGGAAGAAACCAAAGGACTCACATAAAAAGGTCTTCTTAATTCTTGGGAAAAGATGAAATCAGTCAGTTTTACATTAGAAAATTGAGGAGGGGAGTGAGAATAATTAGAAGAAGATGCCTCTGACAAATGCATGTGTGTCTGAGAATTGAATTCAATCAACTGGGTGAATGGTTACTTTTATACAATTAAAAGCAGAGCTCTGGGAGAGGTGTAGAAGAATACATTTCAAAATGGAAGCAGAGGGGAGGAGCAATCAAGTAGTGAAATTCTACCAGAAATGAAAGGAAATATCTTGAGTGTCCAGGAGTAAAAGTTCAAATAAGTGTCAAGCGGAGGAGAGGAAAGCTTCGTTTCAAAAGGTTTTTGAAAACCTGCTAGAATAAGTCACATAGAATTAATTCTGTTAAATCATATTTACCTTGTAAAATATCTTAAGCAGTAGGATAGATGCGTTGATTACAGTGTCAGAATGGGTTACCTTTCACATATGATATGCTGACRTAAAAAAGGCTATACGTATTTTCTAAAAATATGATTGTGTATTCTGTTAGAGAGTACAAATTCAAATGAGACTTTAAAAAAAAAAACTTGGCAAGGGAAAATCCAAGCGTATTTTAAATTTAGAGTTTGCTCTAGAGTAGACCACCTAATCAAGATGAAAAGATACAAGTTATTGCTTTGGGAAATAGAACAGATGGTAAAAACAAATGACTTGGTCCTCCTGTGTGCCTGCAACCATCCAGACACTACTTGGGACAAGTTTATAGTACAACATCTGTTTCTGGAAGTTTGATTTCATCAAAGGTAATTTTCTGAATCAGAAAGGTATAAAGGGCAAGCAATGAGGTGACTGTTCTAAATTAATATGAAAATCTAGAAGCTACTAACTAGGAATTACATGTATTTTGAAGGTTTCAGAATTGATGAACATTTAGAGGCAGGATCTTGAACTGTAGAATCTTGTGCTGGTTTTTTTTAAATGTCTTTTAATTATTTTTATTTTTTATAATCAGAAGAGAGTATGTCCAGACCTGCTGCTCTGCCCTAAGCTTAATGGGGGAATCAGGGAAAGCTGCTGTATCTCCTCATTTGAAGTGGTTCAGAGAAGGAGTTTGTCGTATCCACCACTGCTTCAGCTAAGCGTTGTGCAAAAATATCAATACGTGTTTCCTATGATGCTTTAAGAAAGGAGGTAGAAATGGGAGACATGGGGTATAGGGCAGACCCACAGATCTTGCTGTCCATCAAGTTACCTAGAAATTTGATCTAAAAACATCACTGATAGCACCTTAAAGGTTAATCTTCGCTTTTGATGGGCTAAAAACTACATGCTAACACAGACATTAGTGATAGGATACTGTAAATACTTCTGGCATACCATGGTCATCCTGAATAAGCCAAGTAAAAAAATTTTAAAACCCTTCCGATGCACATTTCAGTGGAAAAGTTTTTAAGACCAACCACTCCTATAGCTCAGTTTTTCACCTGTGGTGTCTTGGCTTCCTTGAGTATAGATCATGCATCGTTGTATTCATTCCCCACTCCCATCTTCATTTTGMCTTTCCCATTATCCAGGAGGGTTTCTGGAGTCTGGTTCTTCACTGTCCAGGCTCATGCATTTGACCTGACAGTTTGTTTACTGAACAGCAGCAACCCTTAATTCTGCAGTTGTGTGCCTTTCGTTCTCCCTGTTCCTTCTAGTTATCCTAATAAACGTAATAGTGCAATGTGTTTAAAAATCCATATTATGGGAAAAAATTATTTCAATCAGTGAGAATCAGATTCACAGGTAGTGTTTCAGGGTTCTTGCACACAGTATCTGTTTTGGGTCTTTTAATTAGAAATACACACTCATAGTAATAAGGCAGGAATTAAATAGTACACGCTGTTCTGCATCATAATATAGGTCACAAACAGAAAAAAATATAATGCTTCATACTGCCTTTTCAATCAATATAATCTACATTGTCATATATAATTGATGTCTCTGTGTATGTTACATTAATATTGTTGTCTTATAGACACTTCAGTTCCAGAAATACATATGTGGATAAATGTGGACAATAAAATTCTACTAGGTTAAAGCGTATGTTGCAGCAAAAACTTGAATTTAGAGGTATTGCTTGAGGTTAGCTTAGGCAATCAGTAAGCATTAAATTCCTCCTGTGGTAATGAACTTGTTTTCTAATCTGGAGGATTTTTAAAATTATTTCTTTGAAAGTTTCCAGATGTCTTCATTCTTAAATGTTTTTGACCAGCACAAGTCCAGTTTTATTTAAAGAGAAATAATCAATATGATTATTGATCTGCTTTTATACTTCAAAAATTTTGTCAGAACCAAGGAAATGGTCTCAAATCTATATGTCTGACTTGAAAATTTCTTTTAAAAGGTCTGGAAAATTACTTATGGGTGAAGTTTATATCTGCAAATGGAAGATGCCTCAGTCAAAATTCTGGTGTCAAACCAAATATGATCAAGTATAGAACAAACTAAGCAGTTGTCCTTGAGTCACAACCACTAATATTGAACTATAATGAGACTGAGGGAGAAGAATTTCAAGGAGTTATAAATAACTATAATAAACTACAATCGTAGTTTATTTTGGAGTTATTTTTTTGTAAGGAACATTTCCTGTAATAAACAGAGTGCCATGACTTTTTGTTAAGATTCACTGATAGGCTGCTTATTTTAGTACTGAGGTAACAGGCTTTTCTTCTAAGCAATGATACTAAAAATGGTTCTTCAACTGAATTGCAAAAGAAGCAGTTTTAACTTTAAAAAAAGATGCGATTTTGAGCTTATTCCTTTAACATCAGAAAATTAGACAGAAGTACGTGAAAGTACATATATGTCATGAAATATACCATCCAGATGTTAGGTTATTTTGTCTTTTTCGCCTGTCTAAAGGCTAAGTTTAAAAAGTCAGATAGTATCTATCCTTTTCTTGATGCTGAAGAGGTTCATATGTAGGCAGGTATTTTTAGATTTTCTGTGACCTGCAGGTTGTGGGAATGAGGCTTTATGCCTTCATCCCCAATGTTACAGAAAGAAAATATAATTAAAGCTTGTGTATTTTTAGCCCTTTCAGAAACTCTTAAAGTTGCATTGTATGATAACCACCTTGGTGCCCCTCATTGAGCTTTGTGGTGGAAGAAAAAGACCTTTTTTTTCCATGAAATGAAAGAAAAAAAAGTCTGTCAAATTAAGTGTCTGCTTCTTTGCTATTAAAATAATTGCTTTAATGGCAAATAATTATTTTAACAGCAGAACAGCAGCCTTTCTTAACTTGGGGGAATTATCTAATTTAATGAGGAAGAACAGAAAATACCCATCTAACAAAATGTTGTAAAAAATGCCGTGGTAGTGATCTCTAAACAATTAACCTAAGAGTTATGTTCAGAGTAAAAAGTAGAGCATGCCACAAAGTGCTTTTTAATATATTTCACTGATAGAGTACATTATGTAAATAAGTAAAAATATCTCGCTTGTTGTGCCTAGAGTACAAAAGGGGGTCTTATTAGCATAGCTGTCTGTTTTGCCCTTCAGATGTTTTTTCACTAYGCTAACAGAATGGAAGAGGACTAGTTTTCTAGACTTTTATTTTTGATTTACATTGGAGAAACGTAAAGATCAAGAATTATCAGTAAAAGATAATGGGAAGGAAATACTGTATCTGCTGCAAAATATAAAATTTAGCTCAGCCAGATGTTCATCCAGTAAAGACTTCAAAAAAGGTTACTGTAAACTCAAGGAACTTAAAGTTTTAGTATTTTAGTATTTGCCCATACTTAAATACCTTTCTTCCAGTAGTTTTAGGTTGCCTTAGAGCACACACATTGTTCTTTTCACGCTCTGTGTTACTTTGTAAATGGTCCCCCAGCTTCATATCAAGCATCAGCATCCAGCTACCAATAATTATAACACTGCAGGTGATCAAAAGCATCTTTCCCTAAATGGTACTGGTTTTTTTTTGGTCCTGAGTATACTGCACTCGCAGAAACTCAGGCAGTTTGTGAAACAGTGTTATATTACCATAGCTTCCACTTTTGATTTGTAATGTCTTTAAAAATTCTAGACTTTTTTCCCCCCTTTGTTAGTGCTGTTCTGGTTAGTGCTATTCACTTGGTTAATTGCCAATAACTCTCTCTGAAAAAATATGTGGCTGATTTTTATGCTTTTTCTGTGCGTTTCTGTCAGACTATACAACTGTAGGAACAATGTTTACATTTCCATGCCAGCAGCAAGAAGAGCAGATTTTCTCATATGCCTGAACTGGAGTTCGTAACAGTACGAAATTGCAGAAGGAATTACAYCTGTAGTGCTGTGCTTGTATTCTGGCAGGTACATTCCTTAGGAAGAGCAGCTACTTGGGTTTAGGAGCAGCTGCAAGATCCCTGCCTTTTGGTTACTGCCGCAGTTACTATGCTCCTAACTCCCCATTAATTGAGCTTTAATGCTATGTTCCATTGGTTTAGAATTCCCCTCTGCAACTCCTTGAAATTCTTCTCCCTCACTCAGTATTTTTCCACTGGTTCATCTTCTAGTGTATATCCTTACAGTCTTTTTGCTGCTGCATGTTTAAAGCTTCCCAATTCTAAGCCAAATGCTGGGCTGTGTGAGAGAACAGCTAGGAGAAGCAACAAATAGGATAGGAAACTCCTGAAATCAAAAGGGCAGCATGTCACAAGGTGAAAGATGAGGGTTTAAAGAGCAGCTTTTTACTCATACACCTGAATATCTGTAAATGAGTATGTTTAGCTCTTTCTGTGAGCCAAAGTTTGTTGAAACAGTTTTGTTTCCAGCTGTCTTGTGCCCAAAACCAAATTTTCAATGAACTTGCAGCATCCATAAAATCTGGTGTTTGTAGAACAAAGTGTAAGGAATACACCATCTGTTTAGCTTTTGAGGAGATTAACCTCGATTAGCTTTGGAAATCTAAACGTGAAAAATATTGGACATGTCTAGATCATTATTTTTCTGGTAAAACTGTCCTGTGCAGATGTGCTCTTTTTTGTTGACTACTGGTGTTGTCAAGATCTAAGTTAAGCTTGATGGTTAATTGGCTAACTGAAAATTAAGTCAGATGAATCCTGCACTGATTGGTTTCAGTATTGGTGAGATAGGATAGGAGAGCTGATGTGAGCATCACATCCACATTCCTGAGGGAGGTTTTATAGTCTGTTTTGAGGACTGCCCCATTTGTAATTCAGTTGTAGTATGTTAATGTGAGAAAAGAGATTATGATCTAAACTGATAAGCCAACTTGATTACAGAGAAATAAGAAGACATAAAATTGCTAATCAAGAATAGTAATACAGGTGATACAGGATGGGAATAGTTCTACAGCTGGCTTGAAAGACTCCAAAGCAATAACAGACTTTGTAGTAAAGCTTTGAGGGTGCTGCTGACCTAAATTTGAAAGACTTTTAAAGGTAGAATTTGGATTTGTATCTGTAGATAACTTTACCTAAGCCTGTCTTCTGATTAAGGATAGGCTTGAAGCTCTGCATTAATCTTAGCTACATATTCAGTTTCAAGGAGCTGTTGCAATAGCGTGATAGAGACTTCTTCCTGATTGATCTTGAAGCTGTTCTGTGTGATAGTACTTTGAATATTTTTATGAAGTATGGGCAGGTTTCGAGTTTGTTTTACTGTTGTAATTTGAATAATGCCGTTGCTATCTTAATAATGAAAGCTAGCAAATCTGAGCAGTTAAGTTATGCTGATTCTTAGTAACTATTCCGTTTTGAGCAATAGTCATACAAAACAATTTCTAATTATCCTATCCAGTTTGAAATTGCCTGGAAAAAGCTTACTCCTGTACTTAAAATACACCTTGAAACATGAAGTAGTCACTTTGCCTGTGAGACAAGACTGTCTGCTAAATGAACATGAAAGGGTTGTGCATGTTGTGGAACTCTTCCCTGCCCTGCCTTGTACTGTATCCTGACCCCATGAATAGAGAGATGCATTAAATTCATGCAAGCTTTTCCTGCCTCTCTGTCATGCAATTTATATTCCACCTCCAGGTCTGTTCCTTTGAGTAGATTAAATTTCCATACATATTATGGGTTTGAGTTTTACTATGTGAAATTAGGATAGAACACTGCTGGACTGTAACAAGTTACTTGAGTTTAAATAATTTGTAAAACAATCCACTTTTATTTCGCCTTATCACATGTTATTACTCTAATGATGCAGTGCCTGGTGTTACTCGTGCCTTGTATTTATTCCCCATGCAGGTGGACCTCACAGTGCAAGAAAAGGAGAAATATCTTAATGTGTCTCGTTGGTTCAACCACATCCAGCATTACCCAGGTGTCCGACAGCATCTGTCCGATGTCGTCTTTATCAAGAACAGATTATACACTAATGCTCATTAAGGCAAATCTTAATGTCGTGTTGGAATGAGGTGTGGGAGTTCAGAAGTTGTGCTGTCCAAAGCCACTAACCTGCAAATACTGTTTTGTAACCTTCTGTATGTGAACCGAAACTGTCAATGCCTCAAGTAATACAACTGCATTGAATTGCTGTTGTTCATTCAAGAATTTAAACTAAAGAGTTGTTATTGTGTATCTGATTAAGTGCAAAAATTGTAGAAATATGGAAAAATTGAGTTTTAATTCACTATTTTTTAAAAAAATTAAGGTTCTTTTAATTAAACATTCAAGTGAAATTATGTGATCTTTACCATCAATTATTCACTCCTTTTGCTATTTATTGAATGTTTATGTATGTCAACCAGCTTTCCTTTCATTTTCCATGGATGTTTACACTAGTTTTGTACAAGTTAACAGCTATATTGTGTGCCAAGGATGTGAAAAAGGGAACATGCAAATGTTACAAAGTATTTATGTGACCGAATAAATTATTTTAAAACTATAGTCTTAATTTGGCTGTGAAACTTTCTAGGTTTTCTTCAGTAAAGAAGATTTCAAAAGGTTAGTTCACTTCCTGCTTCATTTTGTGGTGTACTGTTTTGGCTGTGGAAGCATTTCCTTTCAAACTGGGTAGCAAAATTAGTATCCTTAGAAATTTTGTATGTGCCTTGCTTCATTTTTTACACAAGTGCAGATGCACTTTTCCCACCCTGAAACAAAACCAACCAAACCCCTCAACTTAAGATAATTTGCTGTTCTATCAAGTTCATTACCGATGCTTAAAATGGGCTTTAAAACCAACTACACTGTTGTTGAGTCACACATTGGGTCATTTTACTGTAGAACATGGTCCTCTGATTTTTATTTGTAACAAGTATAAAAGTGCTAACTTGAATTGGTTAATTACCTTCTGCACAATTCAGATAACATTTCTTTTAAGACACTAAAGAAATACAAAAATACTTTGATATTTTAATTGATAAACGAACTTCTGTGTTGGTTTCTTCAGCAGTGCTTAGCAGACAGTTTTACTCATACATTCTTTTGTTTTATGTGCTACTTAGAAGCCTCTCACCCAGTAAATATAAAAAGCTATCTTGGATAGATGTTTGAGCATTTTGAATATTAAAAGGCCTTTAAACAAGAAAAGAAGTAGATAATGAGATGAGGTAATTGAAATATATCCTGACCCATAAATGGATAGAAAAAACTTGGAAGGATAAGCATAGCCTGGACAATTCCAGGCTCTAATAGGTGTTTTCTGTAGATATACATCATTTTATTCTTAATTATTTTACTGAGTTTATAGGCGCACCAAGTTACTTTAAGGGCAAAACTTTCAGCAGTTTCTCACCATTTCCTAGGCACTTAATTCTCCAATTTTAGCTACTCTAGTTCCTTGCTATTTAGAATCTCACCTTAGGTACTTACAAAGACCTCTCAGAAATCTTCTCATCTGTTCAAGAGTTGTGGAGTGGGCTTTAGTACAAATGTACATTAGAAACTTCTTTCTCAAAGCTTTTCATATTCAACTGCCTGAGCGCTTCAGGTGCTTACTGTTATTACTTGTACACTTAATATCCAATTTACTCAAACATTTGTTACCTAATGCCATGTATTCAAGTGAGTTTGCTTTTTCCCTCGTGTGTGGGAGCAAGTGATGGTAATACTTATAAAAATACCTGCATTACTACTAAGTTCTGCTATAATGAACCATTTTCTGTTTCAGAAGGGGAGCAGGGGTGTGAATCATCAGTGCATTTAGTCAGGGTTTAGAGAAGTTTCATGTTCATCTTCCGGATTTATTGTTTTTATCGATGCTTTTGCAAGTGAGAATGATTTAAGTTCTTTAAAGTGAATGTGCAGGCCTTCATCCATGAAAATACCTTACATTACAGCTGAGAATGCTGAAATTGAGCCGGAGCTAAATGTTGCTGGGAACAATACTATCATCTTGTCAGTTAGGTTGTTGTAGAGATGATGCTACAAAATATCATATTTTTTTAAATCCCAAACAGCTGCTGTTTGCAAGTATTGGGATTTCTCAGGCTGGCTACATGCTACTGCTGCAGTATCCCCTAGCCTCTTGTGCCAGTTTTATTTTCTCTGGTGTAGAACAAAAGTGTTGCTTGCTGCTGAAATGTTAAAAAAAAAAATTCACCTAGTAGAAAGATGAAATGTTTAGAAGTGGATTAGTAATATTAACTCTCTACTATCTAAAAGGCATTTGTTCATTATGATATAGTAACTTGAGCATAATTCAATTTTCTTTCCCCTGCTTGGAGAAACTTTAGGGGATAGAGGGTTAAARGCAAAGAAGGATGAATTGAGACTTTGCCTTTAGAGAGATGACTGGGAAAACCAGATGGTATTGATTTCTGTCGCCTCTCCCCCTTTCTATCTAATGCCTTTTGATCAAGGACAAATAAATCCATAAGAAAACTTCTGAAAAATCACACAATTCTGAGTTGGTCTGAGACTGAGGTACATATTTTACAACTGTGCTTTATAATTTTAAGAGATGTGTAGTGGGAGCTCTCAAATTAACATTGATGGTCTGTGTAAAGGGTTTGCATGGGTGAATGTTCAGCTGCTTTTAAAGGTACTTCCTCTTTCTGTAATATTTTGTTAGACTTTCACTGGACATTAGTAAAAGAGACTTTGGTCCCTTGTAACCCCTTTCTCTGTTCTTAAAACTCCAGTTGCTGAAGGGCACTGTAATGTTTTACTTTCGTTGCTTTGCATTTTGATGATGATGACCACAGTGATGTGTGGAATTTATTTTCACAGCATTTCATGAACAGCACCACTTTCATTTGTTAATGTATCTCATCATTGCAGTATTATTATTTTGCATAATTGTTCTAATTTATTCAAGGGGCCTGACATCTTATGGTCTTATAAGTATGTGCCCCTGGGACTTGAGTGTGTTGCCATATGGTGAGATAGTGCTACATGACAACCTTTCAGCAACAGAAGAATTCAACAGTGAAATAAATATGATAATTGTAAGTGTTCAGTGAATTCCTACATTTAGCACTCTGTCTTTTTCCCCTTGATGCCAAGATAACTGCTTGTAGACCAACCAGGTTGAAACAGTTATTCAAGTATTGTGTGAGATACATTAGAAATGTGCTGATAATTTTTAGTTGTCTGTGTGTGTAACTTCACTTTTAAGTGAGGGTTCAGTTTGACTTCTGAAGTCTCTAGGGGTGTTTCTTGCTCTAAGACTTTTATCTGGGCAACAGTGATTTATAGAAAAATCCAGCTTTAATACAGGATTAGGAAAGAGTGAGCAGGAATGAGAAATTTGGAAAGATTACACTTAACAAAAAAAAAGTTCCAGTTTAGACCTGGGGACTAAGAAGATCTGACCATTCAAATGGAACCAAAGTGAAAGCTTTTGAGCAGCAAAACTGAAGAAATTGTTTATGATAGCTTAAATGTAAAATGCTTTCTGTCCTGTTCCTGGTCATGAGTGCTTTACCTTCCAGGCTGGTATCCCAGTGTTTCACACAGAAAATGAGTTAGAAGGTATCACTTCTGGTTCATTCTTGAAAGACTTCAATCCAGCCACTTTTGTTACCTTTCTTCCCGCCACTCACAGTAAGTACTTGCTGTGAATAGGTTTGCACCTGTTGAATTTGCCAAGATTCTTTTTGCCTGCAAGAGGTGATATTTTCACATATTTTTAATCTTTTCCATCTTTTATTCCTTCTCTATTGTCTATCCAACTCTTCAAAACATTTTTAAACTAAAGTAGACCTTCTCTCAGGAATTTCATCTACTGGCTGAATTTTCAGAAGCACCTAGGCCTTGAGATGGGGAGCTCATTTTTAAGGTGAGGTGCACCTTAGACTTCCCCATAGGTGTTATATCTTTGGAGTATCTTGATAAAATAATTCTATAACTTCACTTTGTTTTACGCTCACACACATAGACACACATTAATTTCAATTAGAGCTGATGGAAGATTAATGTGGACCCTTCATTGTGGATGTGGATCCTGGGTTACTCACAGGGAGCTGAGACTCTTTAAGTAAGGTTTAATGTAGATGTACTTTGCAATTCAAATAAGACATTAATTTATATTCATTATTTTATATGAAAATGTGTCTATAGAAGTGGTTTTGTCTGTGAAATACCCCCAAGTAACATTACAGATGAAAGAGCAGGACAACTTGGCTATCTCTTACTTCCTGCTTGGTTAAAAAAACAATAGATGATCAAAAGACAGATGTTGATTTGGAAGAGGACAAAGTACTTAAGAAGCAATTAGCTTAGAGAGATGAAAATAAAGGAATAGATAGAACTATAAAATCATTATTAAGAAATCCAGTGTAAGCTCTTCTATTCAGAAGTCTGGTTCATTTTCTTTCTGATCTGCTAGCATCTTGTTTGCATCTCTGCAGGTGATTTATGGTTTGTCTGCTACATGAATGTTGAAGTTGGGAATAGATTTTTCAAGAAGATTTGCTTGGTATGGCCACAAATTGATTTTACAATTGTATGTGTATACAGAACCTAGTGTGTAATTTTTTTTCTGCTTTTTGGTTTGGTTTTTTTTTTTTGGCTAGAAAGAGGGATCAGTAGGCCTATTTGATTTTTTCCCCTTTTGGTTTTTAATCTTATCACCTCTTTTAATCTTTGGTGTGTTTCACAGTCTTTAACTTCAAAGTGTAATTGCAATGATGCAGCTGCTTAATGGATTGCTACATTTAATATTTTCCCCCTAAGAGCAGTATTTCTTCTTTGCATCTATAATTGGATCATGCTACTGCTGTCCCTCATGGAAATGCCTGCCAGGTTTCATATTAACCATACACCTGAGCACATGCTTACTGACTTGGTAATCTTAATATTTTTTTTTCTATTTATTTATCAAAATTTACTTCAACTACACACATTTTCTTTGTGCTGGAATTTTATTGCAAAGGAAATTAAAAGGGAAATGCCACCGTGCACCTCTTGCTTTGCCGGGTTTTCAGATTCAGACTGGGCCTTTGTATCCTACTGCTGCACGTCTTGAATGTGAGATGTATCATACCTCAGAGCCCAGCTCTAGGGCAACATAAACATATCACAGATTTGGAAAGGGGGATCGATTTTGTAGCAAGCATTACTTGTTGCTGCTCTGTGCACGTTCCTGCAGGCATGGCCTTTATTTTCCACACTGGTAGTGACTACAGCCTGCGTGGCTGCCACAGAACACCGCACATCCCATCTCTCACTCTGCAGGCAGGCGGGAGGTGATTAATTTTTCATTGTTGCTGCATCTGAAGGATTCCCCTTTCCCCTCCCACACTACCTTGGCCCCTTTAGGAAGATTTTCATCCATTAAACTTTCCCTTCTCTGCTGGAAGAACTAAATCTCTTTCAGCATTTTCAGGCTGGTGATCTAATTTGACAGCTCGTAGGTGATGTCTATTCCTCTTCAAAGAGGCAGGTAGCCCCGGGCTAGCCAGCTGCATTGTGGATTCTGCAGATTTGGCTTGCTGTTCCTGCTGGGTGTCATCTGTCTTCTCAGTCTTGCGCTGGATAATTTTTGTCCTCCCCAGCATCATCTGCCTGAGCAGTTTCTGCCTGGCAGGCCTGTCTGTCCAGGTTGAGCATCAAACGCAGTGGCCGCCCAGCTAATGTGACAAGGCACTCCTCCAAAGAGCGCAGCCCGGGGCCTGCTTTGGCCAGCATCGGCATCGCAGCCCGCAAACTTCCAGCCATCACCATCGTGGTCTTGCTCTCCCATCACGGGTGCAGCCCATGGACTTATTCTGCTGGCATAAAGTATGTCCCCCGCCTCGCCCTMTTAAGGGCCGTCGCTCCGATTCCTCCCATCTGGGCAGATGTCTGCCTCAACAGGTTTGGGGTTTCCTGCCTGTTGCCGGCATTTGACTCGGACACCGCYACTTGGATGAAATAATCCTTTCGTGGATTATCATCGCCAGACAGCCTGTGGGGGAAATGACAGGACTCGGCACGTTCAGCTGAAGATTCTGCAATTCAGAGTGCTGCTAATGCTAATGGGAAATGGCAGGGTGATCCCTAAAAGAGAAAGCGGGTTCCATTGCACGGCAAAAATGACAGAGGTTGTTTAGCCTATCTTCCAAAAAAATACATGATGACTACATATGTTGATTTTCATGCTGCAAGCCATAGCTATTTCCATATTTTTGTGACTTGATGACTACTTTCTACAAACTGACAGGTTAGGGGCTCCACAAGTATTGTCTTTTTATAGCCATCACCTCTTTAAGTCCTCCTTAATTTCTTTAAAATATGTTTTGAAAATAAGCTTGACTGGGCAATGAGAGTAAGCAGGGGAACAAAAAACAAAACCAGGCATAAATGCAACAAATAGCATATTCTTAAAAAAAAAAAGGCAAAAACCAACATTATTCAAACAAAGGAGGAATGGTTTCAGAACAGTGGTCCTAGAAACCAATGGAACTATCTGTCACATGATTTGCCCTTGTTGCAGTCCCATAGTTCTGAACCTGACATTAGTCATGATGTAAAAACTCTTTCCTAGAAATGCAGTAGTTACAAAGCGGCTTAACTACAGGATTTCCTTTTTGACAAATAAAAAGCTGGAGCATAGGGYTTAGAGGGGCAAATAACTTGTCTTGGAGGCTATGAAAGGAAAGCTGGAAAGGGTAAAATTAACACTGATTAAGTTTGAACAGTTCTAGCCCAAATTAGTAGTGATGATTAAGCCAGCTGGAATATCCTGCAGATATTATTAATATATGAGCATGACTGTAATTTACTGGTGATTATCAAATACTTACATGTTTGGGATTCAAATGGAAAAACATAAACACTAATTTACAGGTTGCAATATCTGGTGTACTTTCAGGAAATGGATAGTGTAGAAGGGAACTATTTTTAAAGTAATTATTATATCTACTAATTGCCTAATTAATGTATTACTTACAGACTATGTAACAGTGAAGGAGTGAAAAACTATTTTACATTATATAATTATGCTAAATTTAATAATAATGTTAGTTGAAGTATTGAACACTTCCCAACGTAAAACCATTTTATTGTTTAGACAGATTCCAGCTATATTTGGCCTGATTTKGGGGGAGATTGTTGTTTCAACAAAACCAATTAACTCATTTTTAAGCCTGAGTTTAGAAGATTATAGACATTGTCAAAAAAAAMCCCATATAGTAATTTCCATGAGCAGTTTCCAAGCCTTTATTATGTGGCACAGGATTAAATAATAGAATTGTTTTTTGTGTCAGTTCAAACAGCTTTTTAAAAGTTCCTCTTTTCCTGAGCCCCACAATTGCTCCCATTTATAAAAGCTATGCAGAGTAGAACATGGGCAGAACTAATTTCTAACAAAGAATACATACTAGTCCTGTTTTCTGCTAATAAACTAGTAATTGTTCCAGCTAAACTAGCACCTTTCTGATATTCCAGGTAGGAGGGAAGCCTTCAGGACACTGAAGGCTGCTGTAGCAGAATTTGTGGTCCAGTTTATTCTTTATTGACCATACAATGACACTGAGAAGTGTGGTATGTATTGCAGATTAAAAAAAAAAAAGTGTAAAAGAAGAAACAAACTTAGATGCAATGGCCTAAATAGAATCAACCTGTTATAGAAATTATTGAGTAGCAGGAAGAAAAAAGTCACAAACAGAAGTTAATATACTGTAATTTATAAGTGGCCAAGAGGGAGGGGAAGTATATTGAAAATATCCTAATGCTCTCATAGAATCACAGGATGGGTCAGGTTGGAAGAGACCACAGTGGCTCATCTGGTCCAACCTCCTTGCTCAAGCAGGGTCATCCCAGAGCACTTGGTACAGGATTGCATCCAGAAGGTACTGAAGTATCTCCAGGGAGGGAGACTCCACAACCTCTCTGGACAATCTCTTCCAGCACTCAGCCACCTACACAGTAAATAACTTCTTCCTCATATTCAGGTGGAATTTCCTGTGCATCACTTTCTGCCCATTGCCTCTTGTCCTATTGCTTGGCAATAGGCACCAAGAAGAGCCTGGCTCCATCCTCTTGTTACCCTCCTTTCAGATACTGATAGTCATTGATAAGGTTCCCTCTCAGATGTTTCTTTTCAGGGCTGAACAAGCCCAGTTCCCTCAGCCTTTCATTGTAAGAAATGCTCCAGTCCCCTAATCAGTTTTTTAGCTCTCCACTGGAGAGCTCCAATTCTTTCTCATACTGAGAGCCTCTCTTGTACTCTGAAAATATTTTTTAAAAAATGTACAGAGATTTTACATCATTTTTTGCTTTTTCTAATAGCTGTAAAAAGAGTCTGCTGCTCTTTTTTATTTGTTTGTTTGGTTTTTGTTTATTTGTAGCCTGTGTGTCCAGCAGTTGCTATTCACGTTTGCTGCACCTAGAAGCAAACTGGGTTAATGTATGTCTCTTACTATAATTACTGAATCAGAGAATCAATTAGATTGGAAAAAAACCTCTGAGATCATTGAATCCTACCTTTGACTAAACACGACCGTGCCAACTAGACCAAGTGTCTCGTCCAATCTTTCYTTAAACACCTCCAGGAATGGCGACTCCACCGCCTCCCCACATAGTGTCTAATTGCAGTGTGTAATCACCCTTTCTGTGGAGAAGTTCCTCCTGATGTCCAACCTGAACATCCCCAGACACACTTTGAGGCCATGTCCTCCTGTGCTATTACCCGGGAGAAGCCACCGACCCCACCTGGCTATACCCTCCTTTCGGGAGTTTGTGGAGAGCAGTAAGGTCTCTCTGAGCCCCCTCTGCCTCACGCTAACCACCCGCAGCTGCCTCAAGCCCTCCTCAGGCCATGCCCTCCACCCCCTTCTCCGGACCCGTGCGCGGCTCTCCCTCCCCACAGGAGCCGCCCGCGGGCCCGCAGCTCCGGGGGCGCTCGGGGCTCCTTGGGGGCGGTTCCGCCGCGCGGCCGGCGCGCCGCGATGAGCTCACGGCGCGGCAGCGGGCCCGGC
>JACDOX010000022.1:2686470-2723817 GCA_014549065.1 Cardinalis cardinalis | reverse complement strand
GGAGGCGCCGAGCCCGCTGTGTAACCCCGCGGCAGCGGCGGAGAGGCGGCCCAGGGGCCCCGGGAGCGGCCACAGTGTGCCGGGACCCCCAGGACCGGTCCCGCTCTCTCCGGGATTCCCGCGCCCGCCAGCCCTCCGAGGTGCGGCGGCGTGTGGTGGGGTTTGAAGCTGGACACCCGGAGGCTTAGCTGGCTCTCGTCTCTCCGAACTGGAAACCGTGGTGTCTCTGCGGCTTTTTTTCGGGGAGACGAGTCGGTCACCGAGGCCCTTGCCACAGGCATGGAGTTTCCTGGGAAGTTCTTACTTTAGGTCTTGTTCACCCAGGTTTTGTCGTGGTTAATCTGCACTCAGAACCTTTAGGACTGGGTAGTGGCTCAGCCCATGCATTATTTATTTACTGCAGTCATGACTTTCCCGAATTTCTAAATAATCGTTCTGCACCGCTTGGAATGTGCTGGGATTCAGGGTGTTGAACAAACATAGGTGGATACAGTAGAGCCACAGGACAGGTCCATCAGATGGGGCAGGAGGACGCATCCTTTAGATGTCTAAGACGTCTTCCTGTCTTGAAGTTTTTTTGGGACTACATTGTATATTTATTGAAACAGTATTTGCTATGCTCTCACAGTGCTTTTCAATTTAGCAGGCTTTTTCTTTGTGACAGGCGAGCCTGTTTCTCCACATATATTTAAATAGTAAATACTCTTTTCCAAGATTCAATTTCAAGTCTGGCCCTAGAATACAAGAAAATGCTGACAGTTTTCCTTTGTAGTGAGGAAGGAGACTGCAGAAGACTCCCACACTTASTCCGTGGATTTCTGTTAAGCTGTACTGTTTAACTCTGGTCTTTTACCAGCACTAAAAATCAGATATGGAAGCTGTACTGAGGAGAAAGAGGATTGATATAAAGGGTGCTGACCAACCCAGGAGAGCGTTCACCTTTACAGAAAGGTGTCTTTGGCATCTGGAATTGTGAAAGGTGTCTTTGGAATCTGGTTTGTTGTGTTTTATCTAAGCTGGCAGTTTGCTGAATACATAGGTTACCCTGAAAATTCTGTTCTGGTGCTCTTTTGGTTTTGTATGTACTTGGTGAGCAACAATCCTTCCTCTTCCTCACGCTGAGGTACAGTGTGCAGCCTGTGTTGTATCACCTGGTGTGAGAGTGAGAGAAAAACTAAAATTCTGTCCTTCATTAATCTTCTAGATGTTGGGGAAGTCTATTCAAGACTGCTGGATCATCGACCAGTAATTCAAGGAGAAATACGTTACTTTGTTAAAGAATTTGAAGTAAGTATTAAATGCTGGCAGTGTCTGAAACTTTGAACAGCTTTAGCATCTTTTTAGATATCATAGTAGGTGCATAACTTTCTTCAAAAGGATTTGACGTTGATTTTTTGGTTGGCTAGTGTGGGTTTACATCTCTTTGAGAAGCTACTTTACGCCTYAGCCGGATTCAGCTAGTACAGTTTTTTGTTTGTTTCGTTTTACTTTCATTACACAAGAGAAACTTATACTACTAGAAGAGAAGAGGAACACWTTTTGCAAAGTAATAAAATAGTTAAAAATTGAATAATTGTTATTTCATTGTCTGCAAATAAGGCTAAAGTACTGAATGTTTAGAAGTGTTTATGTACACCTTTGCCTGGAAAGTATAATTTGGTTTCCACAAGATGGCAGCAAAAGTTTAGAAAATTTGAATCCTCTGCCAGCAAAAGGCTGGTTTTGTATAGATTTTCTTTCTCACAGAATGTTCAATTTAAAAATGTAACCGAAAATGCAGCTACACCTCAAAATTCCAGTATACGGACCTGGTTTGAATGACATTAAACTGTCTTTCTCCCTCACCCCCCACAACCTAGATTGTAACTTATATTTCAAGCAGGTCTATTTTGTTTCTGCTGGTTTAGCAAAATATGGATATGCAATAAACTCTCATCAGATCTGTATCATATGGGCTTGAGAGTCATAAGTTATTTCTTTTCTCTGCTTTCCATAACTAAGCTATAGGATACAGTATGGAGTTTTAAATGTCATTCCATAGAAAGGAAAATATTTAACTCATGGACAAAATTAGAACTTGTATCTTTAGGCTGACAATTCGTGTATTTGTCTCGTTTCACCTGAAGTCTTGTTCTGTTTCTTAGACAAATTTAATATACTCTTAGATCTTTTTTATGAAATTTAGTTACCGTTTTATACTTTTATGGGGGGAAAATAGCAAAGCAGAGGATTATTTAAATTTTTGCAATTCAGAATTTCTTTTAAGTGGGGCTAGGAACCACTGACATGCAAAAATTCCACTTGTTTCTAACTTTGAGATATGKGCTTATTTTTTCAATGATTAGCACCTAGTGTGCAAGGAATAAAGATTTGCATTCAGGAAATCTGGAACCTGTTTAATTAAGGAGTTTTGCTTGCCTGTGCTCTGTTTCTGAAGTTTTAAAACAGATGTGGTGATCCCTGTCCCACTTCATGTGATAGAGTATTTTTTGTTTATGTAGAGTTTTTATCTAAAGTAAAATGCTGGTGAAATTCAGAGTGGGAATAGTGCTGTGACTTCAGAAAAATAGATTATTTTGTAAATTTAGACAACAAAGCAAGATCTTACTGTACTTGTAATTAATCATGATAAGTAGCAATCTAGAAGAGCTGCCTCTTTAGTGAGCTCTGTAATATTATTTTTCAGTCAACTTCACTGCTTTACTTCAGTTAAAACAATTTTACTTGCTTTGTTTTTAYCTCCTGCCATACTAAATATGGAAGGTCAGACATCAAGCAAGCAGAATCACTACTATGTTATTTCTCAGTAACCAACTGAGTTATAAAAATGAAATGCTTTCAAGCTCTGTTGCTCTCTCTTGTTTTAGAGATGCTGTAAATTATTTATACAAAAAAGGACATTTTTCCCCACAGTGTGCAAATAGTTAATACTGTCTTTTCTCACAAGGGCCAGAGGAGTCATTCAGAGGATTTTTGTATTTTAATGTGAAGAATGGAACATTGCTCTCTTTTTTTGGCAGTTTTATCTACATTGTTAAATAAGTAGAGTAACACTTCCATAGACAATGGTCTAGTCTTTGAGATAAACCTATTAGTTTTTATCAACTGGGAAACCATCTCTAATTTGTGAAGTGGAATTCCTTGCTAGCCACTCACTTTCTTTCATTTTTGTGGCAGGAAAAACGTGGCCTCCGAGAGCTGCGAGTACTTGAAAATCTCAAAAATACGATCTATGAAGCAAATGAACGTGTTCTTCCAAAGTGTGAGCAGGCAATGCAAGACAATTTGAGTGAAACCTTCAAGAGATGTAAGCAGGCTGCTTCTTATTGCTCTTGATGCATCATTTTGAGGAGTAATTTAAGTAGTTTGGATTCATAATATGATCTGTTAAAGAATTGCCACTCTTGTGTAATTTTCTATTCTTTATGTGCCTTGTTCTCACTTCTGTGCAACTTTGAAAAGGAATCAACAGGGACGTTTTTTGATATATAGTTGTCCAGCCAATCAGATCTTGTTAAGGTTACTTGTAGAAGCTGTTTCAGCTCATTCTTTTCCTATTCACTTGGAAACACTGTTCCACATTGACTAAAGCCATGGACAAAATTCCAGTTTCCTGATTTGTTGCAGCCATGCTGTGATGTGAACTTCAAGTTTCTTAATTTTCCCACCGGAGTGCATAATACTGTCTCCCTTAAATCCCTTAAAACAAAACTTTCTGCTGTATAGCTATGAAATTTATTATTATTATTATTATTATTATTATTATTATTATGTCACTAATTGGGAAGTAATAGTAATTGCGTGCTAATTTTAGTTTCATCCTTTTTAATATATTTCTTTACTGCTCAGATTTTAGGAGAATATTTGAAATTTGTACTAGTTTTTAAATGTGCTTTTTTTCCCTTACTCGTTTAGCAGGATGGCTTCTTCAAAGGAGATTCTAAGAGAGTATGGGTACACAGCTTTAGCTGCTGAATTTATGCAGTTGAAACATGCCACTGTGGGTTTTGTTACAATTTGGGTGGCGTGTTGTATAAGCATTTAATTTCCTATAACTTATTTATATGATATCTGGCATATGCAGAATAGCAAATGGTAGATGGTGCTTTCCACACCAAAAGAATTGCAGGAAAACATTGAAACTTAAAATTTAGTCATGCAAACAAGGCATCCTAATACCATCTAACTGGTATTAGGATGCCTTGTTTGAACCTTCGATGCTGCTCCTTGACTTTCTCATGGCCAGCTGTGCAGTGCATATTCAGTAATGGAATCTCAGAATGGTTGAACTGGGAAGGGACCTCTGGAGCAGCAGCAGCATGAGCCACTTGTCCAGGACTGCATCCAGTTGCTGGTTGGGAAATTAGTGTATTTAATTCTGTGTTGGGGGCGGGGGGGGAAAGTGCATAGGAATGCAGTTCCTATTTCCATTGACAAATTTTCCCAGGCTTAGTCTCAGGGAGAAAAGAGATGGACTCATAAGGATGTTAAAGAGCATAAAGTTGTTGTACATGTGGAGTCTATACACAGCTGATGGGAAAAAAAAATTAAAAAAACCTCAACTACCTCAAGAGTTAGTTTGATCACCTGTTTCTGCTTGCTGACTTGAGAGTGGTTTTTGAAGTCTTCTGAGGTGCTGAGTAGTGCACTCCAGCTCATCAGCAACACTAGGAGTGTGGGCACAAGAGGACCTCACTGCCTTCCTGCTTTTGCCTTCTAGAACACACAAAGGCTGAGATCTGCAATAAGCCTGCTTACTTTTATAAGTGTTGAAGTTGTAAGTGTGAAGCATTTTCTGCAAATAGAGGTGACTTTTGGGCAGTTAAGTGACACAGTGGAATATAATCTTCACCTTGCAACAGCCTAAATSTTCTGAATCCCTCTCAAGCAAGTTTCTTTGATTTCCAACAGCAGACTGATCTACTGCATTTTCTTGTTTCAGTGCAAGCTGCCAATGCTATGATCCATAGACTCCAAGAGAGGGAGTGTGAAGCAAGAAAGGTAAAGGATGGATGGATTTTGATTTTGTGATCTAAGAGTCTTGTGCTTCACAGCAAGTTTGTCTGCCTTCAGTATAGCAAAACTTAAAAACATTTTTCTATGCCCTATATACTGGCAGTAAAACTTCTCTTGGGGTGATTGCTGCACTTATAAAATGCTCACCGCAAAGTTAATGATCTAGCTAACTCTTTCTACAATCTCCTGATATATGGAAACTATTTTTTTATTTCCTTTGCTTTATTTTTCCTCCTAGCTCAGACTATAACATTTGTCACATACAGGGAAAGCTTAAATATAAAAAAAAGCTTATTTTCTGTGGAACAAAAAACTTCTACTAACCTACCAGAGTGGAAATGTAAATCTTTCCTAGTTAGCTGAGAACATTGACCATATTATATATATTGCTTGTTGAAAAGGAAGTGGTTTTTTTCACTTGTGGATAGGTTATTTAATGAAGAGGTATATTATAGGAACATGCGAATCATTGGAACCTTTTCAGTTGGCCACACTTTGCTTATTTGAAATACATGTGCTCTGAATCTAAAACCTGGAAAATTATACATTAAATTAGTTTCATGTATTCCCAATCCTACTTCTTTATTGTATTCCTGTGTTATCTCTTTACTTGCTAAGTGCTGTTGATTATAATTTAGTTCAGGAAAAACCAAAGACATTTCCATGGYCATCAAGCAAAACAGGCTGTGCATTCATGGATGTAAGCTGATAGTCATGTTTTTCTTTCCTTTTTCTGCAACTGATGAAGATGGGCAGTCCAGTTGCAATTGAACACTGGCACTGGGCAAACAGCACACGTCTGAGCACTGACAGAGTTTGCTGGTGTCTGACACTAGAATAGATACTCATAGAGAGTAGGAAATTCTTACAGTTCTGCTACTGTTTGAAGTAAAACTTTAATAAGAAATTTATAACTTAGAAGATGAACAGTCACTTAGTAAGAATGGTGACTGTTCTTTTTAAAAGTATTAGCTGGATGTTTCCACTCATTTCTTTTCTTTTAATATGTAGTGGAAGAGTAGTTATAGGTATCCAGGATTCGTAGCATTTCTTAAAGTTTGCATAGTACAACATTCTGGCTTGAAACTCTCCAAATGGGAATAATAATGTGTAGGTAACTTTTCAGAAAATATAGGTAAAATTGTAGTGCAGCCATATGAGGAGGAATACCTTTTCCTTACTTTTCTGAAATTATCTGTTCTGAAGAAATAATGAGATTTTGGCAGAAAGTAGTGTTAGGTTTGGGTAGGTGATGTGTAAATGTGTCAAAAAATTTCAAATGTTTCAAAAGTTCAATGTTTCAAAACCTGTTGAATACAAAGTAATGTACCTGTCAAACTGTTAGTGTGCACTTGTGTATCTTATCAGGAGATGTTACTGTATTGAATGCAAACAAAATGGATCTTGACATAATGTTGTTAAAGTGTATCAAAAGCTGCACTGAAAAAAGTCGTGTATTTAGCCCCTGCTGTGTGATCTTGAAGAACAGCAGAGGTATAAAAATACATAAATGGGTTTAAGAATACATAAATGGGTTCCCAGTGACTTTAGTTGACAAAAATGCCACACATAAGAAACAGTTATTGCTGATACACTGAAAAGGAGAGGGGCTAAAAAAAGAAGGATTAATCCTCTGTTTTTCTGGGACATGGAGCAAATGGAAGAACAACTGCCTAGAAATAAACTGCCTGTTTATTTTGGCTTCTGCATTTGTAWTATAAGGGGGCCAGACTGTTAATACAGCTATACAGCTCCCAAGCAATCCACAGAATTACATTGTGTTTTGTCATGTGCATTGGATGTGTCTGTGATCTCTTTTTCTAGATATCTAGAATTTATTTTTTTTTTTCAAGATAAGATAGTGAATGGAATTAAACTTAGCAGAAGCCAAGCAGTAGGAAAATATGAGGGGAAAAATAACTTCTTTATAAAGGAAGACATTAATCACAGTGAGAGCTAGCTGGCTAAAGCAGAAACACTAGCTGCCAGTTTCAAAACATTTAATATCTGTTGTCATATTTTATAGAAATAGCATCACTGCTAATGCAATCACATTAATAGTATTGCAGACATTTTACCACTTGTTTTGGATTGGCTATACAAAAATAAATGTTTTCTTTTAATTTCTGCTTTCCATATGTTTTCGTGTTAGTTTCCAGATAGTTTAACATTGTGTAGCTCTCATTAACCCCCCTGTTTTACTATGGAAATGATGATTAAAAGCTTCCTATTTTCCTCCTGCCAGCTTCAGGCAGACAAGATGATGGCTCGTGAGGAGAAGTGCATTGCCCACTGGGAGGAGTTCATGAGAGAACAGCAGAAAAAACGTGCAGAGGTGGACGAAGAGCACAGAAAAGCTATGGAGCGCCTCAAAGAGCAGTATTCTGAGATGGAGAAGGAACTGGCCAAATATGCTTCTTTCTAAGACCTTTTTCAATAATGCTGGATTTGTGCCATGCTCAGTTGCTTCTGACTTAAATTGAGGTTCTTTTGGAAAGCTGAAGCTGATAGAAAAAAGGAGGATTTCCTCTACAGGCTTGGTACGGGAAGAAAAGGTTTGCATACTTTCAACTTAAGTGCCTATCTATGCTTTGTTGGTTCAGAACAGGTAGAATGCCAGTATTTCTTTGTTTGTTGGAAGCTGGAACTGGAAATTGTGTGACTACATCAAGCTCAGGGAGTTGCAAACTGGAGTTCTCTCCCATCGGCAGAGTATCGTATCATTTGGGAAAACAGAGACTAATGTAATATCAACTATCCTGGTGTGCAGCCACAGCCCTTTCCCAAAAAGTAGGTTAATAGATTCCAGCCATAGTTAGCTGAGAAGTCACTGGGAAAACTCTATATTCTGCTTGTAGATTTCAAGAAAATAAACTTGTCTTATGGAATATTTTACTTTGAAGATTAACCAGTGAAAGATCTCAACAGAGTTTTAAATCCAATTGTAATTTAAACTTTTGGGTTGAATGATCAGTATTATGAAGAAGAGTTGCAATTTGAATGGTTTTTGTTAACAAAAAAATAGTAAGGAAAGCTTGGTCAACGATTCCTTCTTTTTTCTCCCTGTAAATGTCTCAGACATCTCTGTTGCTGTTCTAAGCAAAGCCAAAACAAGCTAAAAAAGTGATCATGAGAAGCATATCAGTCTTTGTATTAGCTTTGTAGCTAGTACAGTTTTACCTTAAATATTTGGCATGCTGTTGGTTTACTTAGGATAAGCTTGTCAGAACTTTATGAAGCAATTGAGGGAAGATTTTGTTTCTTTATCAGCATAACAAATGAGCAGATTAGTGGTTAAATGCCTGTAGTACTGATCTTCTTTCTTACCAACTTTTACAGCATATGTGAAATACTCTCCTGCACTGCTTTTCTTTATCCCAAACTTGCAGTTACCAGCAGTATAACTGAAGAAGTTAACTGAAGTTAACTCAATCAGTTCATTAACCAAGGAAAATGAGACATAGTACCTTAATGAAATTTGCCGCAAGCTAACCGTTAGTGCAGGAAATATCTTTCCATAATTTAGCTGGTGTCCAGTGTAGAATGGAAACAGGTAAAAATAAACAGAATTTACACTTTACCTGTATTGCAGCAGTAATATACCAACAAGGGTTGCTTGTGTAGGTTTATGGCTTGGTTTCAAGGCTCCATTCCTGGCAGCACGTTGATAGTGTGATTAAAGTTAGTAGAGGAGATGGAATAAGTATTTGAGATTTCTTTCAATAACACTGAATTCCTGCCAAGCTGCTCTGCCTGCTACCGTGGGCCCAATAGCTTCATCAATCATCATTGTGTATCTGGACTGAAAAGAGGATTTGCCAACACTAGGGCACGCTGGAATGTTGTTAATTCTCTGTTCTGAATGGAAAAAACATAAGATGTCTCAAAAAGATCCCACACATGAAAAATAGGAAAGCCTCTTTTTTTAACAAGTCCTATCTGAATAGAGAGCAACTTGTGTAATATTTCTCAGCTTGTGTACCCATGATGAATGTTGTAACTAAGCTCAGACTTTTCATTTAAAAAGAAAAAATTAGTCCTTGCCTGTCTTTAGAATTGGGTGTGGAATAGTTTTGTTTGGAGCACAGACTGGAAGTGGCTTCTCTTACCAGATTCTTTGATGTATACGTGCTCAAAGCCCAAATATCTTTGTAATGAAATGCATATAATTGCATACTGAATTAGTTTTTATTTTTGCACTGATAATTTTTATTAAGATTTAGATATCTAATTAACTGTACACTGGAGCTGTAGGTTTTAGTATTTCATCAATTTGATGGTTCATAAGCAATGATGCAAGTGTTACGTTTGGATATTCACTGGAAAATAAAGTGGTATTTCCAAAACCTGGGATGTGTGCTCCTGATTTTTTTGAAAGCTTAATAAGTACTAACACTGAAAATATGTTGTTCTTTCAGAATGTTTTATGCTGAAGAATCTTCTATGTTGGAGATCATTTGAAAACACGTTTCTTGAAAATCTGTCTACTTCTTGGTCAATGTTATTCATTGTGGGGACTAAATGAAAAATACCTGTTCTGAAGTAATTTCATTTAGTAACTTTCACCTTTTTTTGCATGATACGCTGTAATTGCCTGGAAAAGCTTAATCATCTTTGAAGCAGCTTGTCCACATTTGTAGGAAAACCTTTTTTTCTGTCCAAATGCTTAAAAAAATCTCAACCAATACCTGATGTGTCCAATACTATCTCAGTATGTCTGACTGATAAAGATTTCTGTCTTCAGAATTTTTTTATCAAGGTGGGACTGTGGTCTGTCTGAACACAATAGTTCTCTGCAGTGCAACTTTCTTTGCAAAATTCCAGACTTTGTTCTTCACAAAGAGTGAATAGTCTCAACTATTTGGGAGACAGAAAAATCAATAGTTTAATAGTTGGTTTTATGTCATTGGTGCATGAAGGAAGTGTTTCACCTTATACTTGCAATTTTACCTGACTGAATTCCATAGCTTTAAAAATCTTGATGATTTATTTAATCCCTCTTAAACCTGATAGAAGTTTGCATTGCATTCCAATGAAGGAGTTCAAAAAGGTCCTCAATTTTAAGTTAACTTCCAGTATGAAAGGTGAATTTTGCAATCCTTTTCGTACCAGACTATGTGTATAACTTTTTGTTTAGCTATTTGTGCTGCTTATTTTGCTGAAGTGTTCTTTGGAAGTGAAAATAGGGTTAGGTATCATGTAACCACTGGAATATTTTCATAGTCTTTCTGTTCTGATGAACACATAGCAAGAAGCTGGTGTCTTCCTTGGAACAGCTGTATGAAATCTGCCCCTGCTTAGGAGCAATAACAAATTGAGGAAATTAAGAGTATTTAAGGGTTTGGGTTTTTTTTTAACTGCCTTATGTTAACAACAAACCTAAGTGCTGTTCTTCTTGGAATGTTTTATATCTAAGGCCTACCACATTGTTTTTTCCCTAGGAATGAGGGAGGGTGCTGATTCTTATGTTCTTCATCTTCTTCTTTCCATGGTGACACTAGGTAATGCATTTTAAAGAAAAGGTAGATCGTTACCTCTGGAACATCACATCTTCCCTGATAATTTATGGCTTGTTAGATCTTTCCTCAAAAAATGTGAGGTTTTTTTCCAAAAGTCAAACTATACAGCAGATACGTGGCATAATCAGGCAGTAAATTGAATCAGTTCACTGCCAAGTTGAAAAATGMTGACAATATAATCTCAAGGGTGTGGATTCTGAGGTTGACAGAAGTTCGCCAGCAGGTGTCAGTGTAGTCTGGAGAAGGAGCACGAGGAAGCCTGGTTTTATACGAAGTCTGAAACATAAATGCTTTACAATGTTCAGTTGTAACACAGTAACTTACACAGTATTCTGTGTAAGTAAAAGACATTTGATGGATGAAACTGCATACTTTATAATATAAAGTGACACTACTTACCAGTGGCATTTGCCCCATTAGAGCAGGACACATTATGTAATGTGTGCTGATGTGAACAATGTTGTCTGCAGTTTTTTGCATTCTAATTAAAATTAATTATAATCTCAGACTCAAATGTTGGAAATTAAAACTTTGAAGAGCTGCATTCTAACACTACTGTTGGTTTTAGTGGATCAGATTTTCTGAAGATTTGATGCAAAAATCAAGCTTTTTGAAGGAGGTTGTGCCATAAAATGGAAATGGGATCTTCTGCAAATAAAATTTTTTGAACCAAATTACTGTTCCACACATTTTTAAAACAGACCAGTTATTTTTATTGCTTATAATGAAATGGACTTCTCCAAGTATTAAAGAGGCAGTATGCCCAGTGCTCTTGGCCGAGCTTCTAGTCTGTGTGTCAAGGTGCTGCAGAATTTGCAGGAAGATGGAATYGCAGCAGGTGTAGTAGGATGTTAATGATTACCACAACTTTCATAAATAGTTTAATAGTCAAAGATTGTTCAAAAAAATCCAAATCATGTAGACACTTAGAAGGCAGAAGTCAAAAGCATCAGAGTCTATTTTGAAGGTATTAACAAAGGGAGTTTTCTAGGGGTCAAAAGAAATCCTGTAAAAATACCTTACTCCATATCCATGTTCCTTCCAGTTCTGCAGAGTGTACAGTTTTGCATGCAGTACCTTTGTGCTTTCTTATATAAGTAATGAGCAAAGTAGGAACAAATTTACTCAAGACAATTGTGAGCATTAGAAAGAAGAAAACCTTGCAGAAGTCCTGCTAGGGTCTAAAGCTGTAGCTTTGAAAATCTGGGCTCAGGCTTGTACTTCCTAACTAGAAATCATGTAGAGCTATCCCGCTAAATTTCAGTCTACCACGTTCTATGTTTAGTCTGGGCCAAATCAGAACATAGATGGTTCAGATTTTTATTTAACATCATTTCTTAGATGGTGAAGAAAAAGACAACCTTTTCAAGATGAGCTTTTGAGACAAATGTACTGAAGGGTGGACAATACTGTGTGCTAAAACTGTAATTTAAAATAAAACCTTGCATTTCCTCAGTCTTCCCCACTAATTACTCACTGGGTGGATACAAGGTGACCTGCAATTGAGTATATATATATTTTTATTATTGTTGTTATTATTACTTTTGTTTTTCATCAGACATTGCATTAAATGTGATGTAATGGAATTTAATGGGAACCAAAGCACTATTTATGGCTTTTGCTTGGAACTCATTACTAACATTTTGAGATGGACATATTCTATAAATTTATCCAGCATTTCGTGACATATGGTCCCAATATTCTTTAATCTGAAAAAAAAAAAACAAACCTTTGTTCTTGCTGCAGGACATGTTGCAGGAACTGGATAAGCATTTTTATTTGTCTTTAAATTAATTGTGAAATAAATTTGCCATCTTGATTTGGAAGGCTTTTGGGGTGGTCCCTAGTCAGTGCTTTCCCAAACTAGGATATGCAAAAACACCTCTTGCTACGATGTGTTCTAGAATATGCACAGCACTTTTCAGTAGCTTTAGCCCTGGGAAATTTAGTTCAGGATTGCTTGAGGTCATAGGAAGTCCTTTATGAGTGGACACAAGTTTGTCCTTTCCAGATGTTTTTAGCCCTCATTAAATAAATTCCSGTTCCTGAAAATCCCCTCTCCAGATGGCTCTAAATATGTTCCAATATTTACTATGTCAACTAGAAGCCCTCTAAGCTGAATTACATAAATAGGAAATACTGTGCATCCTTCCAACACACTGATTTGAAAGAAAATTGAGCATTGTTTATTTGCTAAACAAAGAGTGTTCAACATTGTAAAGTAGAATTACAGCAGTAGGCCTAGGTAGCAGCTTAGTTTCAAACAACAAATTTGCTTTTGGAATCCTAAGGAGGAGTTAACTATCGAGCTCTCAAAGTCCTAARGTTTTAGAATAAGCAGCCTGCAATACATGGCCAAAGTGGAAAAATTTTCTGGAGTCACAAAGTACTTGAAGCTAGCAGGATTGTGATATTTGTGTCTTGAGCAACTTCAGAGATGCTCATTTTATCAGCCACTGTGAAGAATTTTGTCAGGGGCACCTTGTACAGCATACAAATACTGCACAGATCCCTAGTGTAGGACGGCACCTTTCTCCCATTTTATTTAACACTTTTTTGTGTACCCATGTATCCAGGACAAGTGGGCCTAATCACTGGCTACCATCTCTGGTTGTAAAATGACTCAAAAAACCAAAACACCAAATCTCAAAATGTATACACATGTACTAAAAAATAATAAATTTGGGGTGACCAGGATGCATTGTGTTTTGAAACTTTCTTCCAGCTGTGACTTACAGGAGGTACAGCAAATGCAGCTTCCTTTAAAACATCCACAGATAGAATATTATGTAATAAAACTCTCTAATTATTGACCTTTGTTTCATAGCCAGATGACGAGGATAGGGAGGAAATGAACGATGCAGCCCACTACATTAGGTTGTTGTACAGTTTGTATTTGCCACTGAGGTGGTCACCATCAGCACATGGTCACTAAATCCAAAAATCTTCCTTCAGTTTGTTTTCAGAAGATGCAAGTCCTCGAGAAATGTGTGGTGGTCAACCTGGAGCATGGAAAGCCATAGCAGAGTTCCTGCATGCGGTCCCTAAGTCCCTAAACCCCTCTCCCTTAGAAGAAATAGTACACCCTTTCTAGGCCCAATTTTACTTCGATCAAAAATGAAATTGACTTGAAAAATGGTGAAAGTTTAACTGTGTTACCTTTTCTTTTTTTCTTTTGAAGTTTAACTGTGTTAAATTTTCACCATTATCTTTAGTCAAAATAAAGAAAGAGGCTCAAACTGAGCCCTTGTTCTTACAAGTTTCAGTCCTTGTTATATTTTCCCTGTTGACACATAACTGGACTAAGACCACATACCTCTGTGAGGAGGTTATCCAGCAGCCATTGTATCAGTGCTACTGTAGGTCATTGCCTCAGTGTGCTCCCTTTGAAAAGGCTGCCAGAAAGAGAAACCTTAGCTGAAAACTATTTCCAAATAATTTTCACACGGTAAGGAATTATTCTTCATATATGATGTGATTTCCACGTGCACCTTCCTTCTGCTTTCAAGTTCCCAGGCTGGTTTGTCCCACAGAATCCAATAAAGAAAGTGTAATTTCTCCCTAGGGTCTTTTCTGGTCATGCTTGATATCACTTAACATAATGAGCTTTTTACTCTCACATCATAAAAGGTTTTGTTTGAAATTTCTTTCTTTTTTTGTACTTCAACAAAAAGTGTTGCTTACATCCCTTCTAAAGAATGCTCTGAGTTATGTGAAATGTGGACATGCTGTCTGGGCCAACCCCTTATCTCTGCCAGATTCAAAAAGTCTGGTTCAGTACAGTGGCTTAGACTGCAAGGTTTTATTGTGTTTTGTTTCTTTTAAAAATATGTGTGTGTGTGTCTTGTTAAAAAACATTGCTGCCCCCGTCTAGGAACAATGCAACACTCACATCATTTCCTGAAAGAGTAGAGTTGGAAGGCAATTATCTACTCACCAAACAGGCTAAAACAACAGTTCCTGATATTCTTCTCGAATATTTCAACTTCCCAGGAATCCGGAAAAAATAATTCCATGAGATGGTGTTGTGAATGAAGGTATGACATTTCAGTTCCCTTTGCTTGGAATCAGACAACCAGAGGTAATAAATTACCATGGGCTTGGCACTGCTGGGAGGGGGATCTGGCTGTGGCAAATTGTTTTCCTTCAGAGCAGAAACAATGAGGTGCTTTTACATCCTCCTTTGTCCAGCGACAGGCAAAGGCTTCTTTCTTAATGAACTTTCATTAGCAGTCACATTAATTACACATAGAAGGAACAGGAACCTGATGGCCGAGTACCTTTATCAAATCAAATTTATTTAGAGATAGGAAGGTACAAAAAAGACATTGTTTTCCCATTTTATCTTTGTGAAGTAAAGCCAGTGACATGCTCTCAGAAATATGCTGTACCAGGAAAACATATGGGAAAAAATGAGTGGTGACAAAGCATTTTTACCTCTTTCACTCAGTGTCATTTTTACCAGCATTATCTTGGTCCAGTTTCTGTCATGCAGAAATGACTGCATCTGCTTTCTGTGTTCATTTTCTGCCTCTTCTTTTTGTTTTGTTTTATTAATGATTTTAATAATAATAATTGCTTTTGCAGGTTAATCTTCAGCTTACTCATTAATTTGTGCTTGAGTAGGTCTTAGAGGGGATTGCAATTTGGACTGTATGATAGACATTACATTGACATATAAAAAAATGAAACGCTGCTCCTGGGAAAAGAGTTGATGCTCTTGATCTTTGAAGAGCTCCTTTTACATGTTTAATAATCAAGGAAATGGAAAATACTTCTGAAAAGTGTATATTTGTATCCAAAATGAAGAATCTTAGCAAGACGGAAGCACAGGGAACCTTGCACTATTAAATTTGTAAAGTGATAACAAGGAAACTGTAAGTCAATGCACATCAAAAATCAAGTAATATTAGACCAGAAGCCCTTAATTGAATTTACTCTCATTCTTGCATCTGAATGGAGCATGAAGAAAATATTCTTAAAAGGTGAAGGTATCAATTCCATTTACTTAAGAAGGGAGATATTTCTGATTTAATGAGAATGTATAGATATCATATAACCTTCCTTAGAATTGTTTTTATTTTCTTATTTCTTTGAGAGGACTTGAGAGAGCTCTACCAGCTCCAGGGCTGTGTGAGATCACCTGTAACATGGCAGCAGAGGCTGCAGAGTCTGTCTGGACTCAGCATCTGGAAGCACATTCAGCATTTACAAGGGATCCCTTGGCTAGAAGGACCTGGACTCAGCAGAGGGCTTTGCATGTCTCCACGTTTTGTTGTGTTTGTGCCAGGGAAAACAGGACAAAATCCTGCTCCTGCTAAACTCTTTAGCAAAATTCACATGAATGTCACTGCAGCTAGAATTTATCTGGGGGTTTTGTAATCAGGCATGACTTCTTGAGGACAGAAGCAAGTTTTCTCTTTTTCAAATAATGACCCTGAACTCTGGTGAGGAAATCTGATTGATGTAATCACTATTCTCATGCCACTGAATTTTCATGCCCATGCTATTTAGATCTTTGTCAAACTGAATCTATTGTTGGAGGTTTTCAACTTATCTATTTATTTCTGTTTTATGAAATAGTGAAGATGTGATCCCGTTTGCTGTATCAAGATTTAATTAGTTCATCACAACTCAAAACTACCTTTTCCCAGCATTTAAAGTTGGAAGGCATCTCATGAGTAATGAGGTAAAATGCATGTTTTACCATGTTTCATGGCTCATGCCATGTTCTATGAATAGTAGGCTGGTTGTTAGTACCTGTGAAGGATAGGTAATAAGAGTACTTTGGTTTTTAGCCAAAATGTCACAGTGGCTCTTACATGAACCAAAAAAGAATAGAGGTTACATTTAGTTTATTGCTAAGTAGTTCTTTCTTTYCCTACCTGATAGCGCCGGATGCATAAACAGGCACATATGAAGGTGAGCTTCTTATTTCCATTTTGCTGTTTCTACTCTTGCTCATAGTAAAGGGGTGATAAGCTGATAGTTTCCACAATTGTTTTGGTAGAGCCCTACAGGCTTCACCTCCTGTCCTTTTCCACATGGCCTCATAGCTGAGACTGCCACAGGACTTGATGCTCTGCTTTCCACCAGTGCTGTCCCTTTGGCTTCACTTCAGCTCACTGCTGAGTTGGCAGTGTAATACAAAAGGAGTAAAAGGCAGTAAATTATTTCTGCTCCTGGAACGCCATTAGTGGCCATTAAGCCAGTAGCAGATGTTTAACTGAAAGGTCAGGTAATTTACAATGTGAAACATTATTTTGGTTGCCACCTTTCACAATTAAAAGTATGTACTTTACCTACCTAATACTCAAAGTGTTTGTGGCCCTGTGCAATTAGCTAAAACCTGGGCTGAGAATCAGACCCTCACTCCATTACGGGATCATAAGGAAGAAAAAGGAGGGTAGGAAAAACAGTCCCAGAGAGTTGAGTGAACCAAGTGAAGAGTCATTATGTCTTGGTATTCTATAATATCTATTCTGATATTTTTGCTAAGCCCTTTGATCAGAAAAAATTGAACTGAGCAATAAACAGCTAAAGATTAGATAAGAAGACTCAAGTGTCAGCTTGCTTGGAAGCAAAGTATATTTTAGAATATGTTGTCTAGAAACCTTAGGCAATCTATTATATATAATTTTTTTTAAACAATGGAATTTATTAAAGAGGAGTGGAATTTATTATTGTTATTTTAATGTCTGTAGAAAACAGAATTGTCGCCTTTTCTTAGTGTGCACATAATTGATTCACGAAGGCTCCAAATTTATTTTCTATTAAATTGAAAGAGAAAGAAAACATCTCAAATTGTGTTTCTTTCCAACTGGTAACTTTACTGTGCATCCAAGCATAGTAGCAGGGGGAGTTGCAGGGCTTTTTTGGGTATTTTTTTGTGGGGGGTGGTTCCTGAATATGCTGGTGGAATAGCTGTGTTTTGTGCTCTTGCTCCTGGGATCTGTGGAACTAAAGAAAAGGAGAAAACCCAGACTGTAGGTACAGAAATACTACACAGATAAGGCATTTTCAGTTATGGTATTTTTATCTATTTCTTACTATTAAATGCTACAAACAGAGAAGGGATGAAAGCTAATGCATGTTCAGGACAAAACCCACTGATTTTGCGTATTAAACGGACATTCATTTAATTTTTAGACTGGTGGTTGGGCCAGTGTTTAAGATAATTATTAAAAAATGAAAATGGACTTTCTGGGGGCTGCTGTGTTGCCAGCCCGTGGCCGGATGCCCGGGCAGACTTTCCCCAATTAGCAGGTTGCGTGCCCGTTCTGCTTGGCCAACTCCACAGTTTATGCATCCTACACGTTACCGCAGTCGAGACTCAAAACAGTAAACACCTCGGAACACCAAAAGTGCCAAAAGCCACCTTATTTCTGTTGTTATTTTCTGTAATTATACCTGGGAGGAGTGGAGAGTTTTAGCACATTTCTTCCCTCCCTTTTTTTTTTCCTTTTTTATGACTTGGTTTTTGCATCCCATAAACCCTTGGCAATGGGTACAAGAGCTGCCTTTGGACTTGCAGGAGATGAGGTTCTCGAGGACGTGCATGTTTCAGCAATTACCAGTCCCTTCTTTGACCATGCCAAGTGTTGTTGGTCTGACCAAGAGAGTGGCCATCATTTGTACGGCCTCCTTGAGTGGTGTGGGACTCACCCTCAAGGTTCCCAAAGGTTCACTCCTGTGATTTCTCTCCTCTCCTTCCTATTTTGTGCTTGGCTTCCTAGTGAGCAATGATGCCCTCTGAGCTCTAACTTCTATCTTTTACCCACTTTTCTCCTCAACAAGCCTATATCAGGGATTACACAGTTTTGGTTGGTTTTTCCTCTTTTTTTTTTCTCTTTCTTTAACATGAAAAGGTCAGTTTGGTTTACTTTATGGTAGAAAGTATGAGGCTCTACAGCGGAAAAGGTGGATGCAAGTTGTTTTCATTGAGTTTAATTAAGGTTAAGTGAAGTTCCCCCAAAGTTTGTGCTGGTGCTTTCTAATGTTTGATTTGGAGGAAGGTGCAAGCAGTGGGATCGTAAAATCAACACATGCCCCAAAGAAATTACTCAGTCTCATTTAGAAAGGAGGAGAAGGAAATGTGGAAGAACCTAACAAAGATCAGGCAATCTGAGATGATGATGAAGCTGCTATTGCAGTGTAATGTGATTTAGAAAACAATGTTGACTATTTGTAGATACTGGATTTTAATTCACTGAAACCAGCTGGGAAAAGGACACAGATGTGGCTGTGAAGAATTGAGAGAAAGGATCTTTCCATCATGCCACGTTGGCTGAAAAGCAAAAAGATGTATGGGAAATGAGGTAGTATTGAGAGAAGAATAAAGAACAGTACTAAAAATAAAATAATGTCAAACCTTGATATAGAGTATGTACTTGGACTACTAAATACAGTCTGGTCCACCTCAGAAGGAATATGACTGAAAAGGACAGGAAAAATCTAATGAAATTTTGAGAGGTGTGGTGTGGAGGCCGAAGTTTTTAATACAGTAAACAGCACAAAGTAAGTAATAGATCTATTCAAATTCCTTTATTATCCAAGAGTAGAGAGAAAATGGATTAAATCTATTTGGCTGTTAGAACTGATTAGAGAAATTGAGTTTTTTATATAACTCAATTGATTTTATATAACAACAATTGATTTGTTGTCCACACTGTAGGTTGTCATTGGCCAACTGCTTTGCTGGTGAACTTTCTGGGAAAATTGTCCACGCTTCATCGAAGGACTCTGCTTAGGAAATTTTCCATTGGCTTTCTTGGCCTAATTTCAGTGTGACCTTTCCTAGCTCTTGAACAGTATCCTTTGCACAACACTTTTTAACACAGATGAAGGCACCTCATCAGACACCTGTCATAAAGTATGTGTTTCCTATGTATTTTAGTTCTTCAAACAGTTGATTTCACAATGTATATTGCGTAACAGTTGCTATTTAACTCTTAGGGATCTCTAGGAATGAATTAACAAAAAATCTCACATTTTACTGGAAGTATGATGTATCCTTTTTCCTTTAAGATTCCCACATCCTATTGCACCTCGCTGTTTTCCTGGGTAGATAAACATTCATGTGCATTTCATAAAATTCTTGAAGAGGAGAATGTACATATCTGATCATATCTGGTTTCTTTTCAGTGTTAAGCTTGTCAGTGAATTTTGGGCATGAGGAATGAGCAGTGCGGTTGGTTGGGAATGCCTTGTTGGAGGTGGGGTGACATTGGATCCTGTGTGGCTTTGATAGGTCCCCTGGGGGGAAACTAAATGGCACATTGACTGCGGGAGAGAGAGAGGACATACTTCTGCTAGGAAAATACAAAGAATCCCATTTATTTTTTTCCTTATAAAGCAAATACATCCATGTCATTAGAATTACTTTCCTGGGCTTTCAAATAAATTTAACCATGCAAAGGTGTTGAAAGACAAAGTGGATGCAGTCTGTGCCAAACTTGTAATACTTTTTTGCTCTTACTTACTAAGAGTTTGCTGTAAATAAGCTTTCTATCTGTGTGTGCATATTTGCTTTATATATATAAAATAAAATAGTCCAGCAGCACGTTTGCCTACAGCTCCTTTAGCTTCCAGCTTTTCTGAAGTGTAATGTACCTATCTTGTTCTGTTTTAATATCACTGGAATAGTTGTGCACTTCAGTGGAGACTGATCCCAGTGTCCGCTGGATAGCAAGACTGGCTTCTGAAGGTGAGAGAAGGACATCTTGCAGATGAGGAAACCGCGAGGTTTTCCCACTGCTGCACAAGGTTGCTGCCCTTAAGGGTGGCATAAGGAGCATCAAGAAAGGTGACCCAGGCTTTCCTTTTACCACTAAAATGATGCTGCTGGATGAAAACTAAGGCCCCATCCAAATGAAATTTTTCCTGGTAAACAGTGGGCTATGGACAAGGAGAAAATACAAATATCCTCTCCTTGGAAAAAAAAATAAACTAACACAAAGAAAACTCCATCAACCCCATCCACCAAAAAGCTGCAATCCCCCATCCTCCAAGTCCCATGTCCCTGAATCTGATCATACACTTCTGCTTCAGCAAAGAAGAGAATTCCATGAGAACTTAATACTTCAGTTCTGAGCTTCCCACAGAGCAGCAGGCTTGGGTTCCTTCACAGAGGTAGAGTAAGCAGTAGGTGATGGAAGGTTTTCCAGTTAGCACTGGCATATTCCACAAAGCAGGGAAGGTATAGAAACAGATATAAATTAATAATTAAAAATAACCCACTTTCACCTATAACAGCAGAGAAAATACTTTCCATGCTATGTAAGTAATACATCAACATTTAAGCCGATTAAAATTTGATAAACTACTAACTTCCCCATTTTCTGATAGGAAGGCTGGGGCCCAAGATAAAGCAGTGTCATGCTGGGGAGGACAAATACCTTAGCATCCAAACTTTCAAAGTATTTATTTTGTTAAGATTGATCCCTGCTTCCTTTGTAGCTCTTTGTTTATCAATGAGTTGACTCATCCAAAGTCCAGCAGCTTGTTTCCACACCAGAGAGATGGATTTGCACCTCTGCCAAGTGGAGTCAGAGGCAGAGATAACAGCCAGCAACAACAAAAGTCTTCCCTGGTCCGTTTGCCAAGAACAATTGGCAGAAAGGACTTGAGGAGTAACTTATCACCAGCACAGGGAGAGGCTGAAGCTCTGGAAGCAGAGGGGCTGCTGCTTGCCTGTCATAGACGAACAGCAGGCTGCAGCCCAGAGCCAACACACGTTGCAGGCTTTACCTGGTGGAGGAGGAGGAGAAAGAGGCACCCAGCAGTTGCTGGATCACTCTGGGAGAGCCAGCCAGTTATTTTAAGTGGTCTACTATTAGTACCAGCCTAATGCAGCAGGCTTTTCTTCGGGTGCCAAAGCCACACTGACAAAACCCTGAGGATAATTAGGTCCTGAGGTAAGTGTTGTCCACAAATGCACACACATCCTTGAGATGGTTGAGGTCTTCTCAGGTGAAGTGCTGGGTTTTTCACATGTGAGCAGCAGTCAGGAGCTGTAGTAAGGGTGATGTGAAACGAGCTCACAGCAGTTCACATTTGACATTTCAACCTGTTTCTTTCCAGTGTTATTCTACAAAATAGTGATCACCTGTTGATATCAATGCTTCTGTGTTTGATCTGGATGACTCTTTTGCTCAAGGGTAAAATTATAGCAACACCTGAGGCAAATTCTCTTACAAAAACTATATCAGAATTTGAGCTTGTGACTGCATTACAGTTCTCTCTGATGGGAGATCCGTCTGCTAGCTAATCAGAGAAACTCAGGCTTCACCAAAATGTTAACTCTAAATTACAGCTTTGCAGCTGATATCTGCATGGCTTTTTGGACAAAAGACTTATCTTACCAAACAGCATGTTGAATGTAACTGGAACACCGATGGAGATAAAAGTTCTGTTACACAAATCTCATCATGATTAATGAAATATGACTCAATATGTGTAATTTAACAAAAGAATATAGAAAATCTAGGGGTTTCGAGTGGGAAGAAGTGGGAAATGTTGTGGATTGTTCACTACAGCTGGCCTTCATACTGCTAAATCCATTTCAGATTAAGGAGAAACTGGAGCATGCAATTTTTTTTCTGCATCTCTTTCATATGCCTTAAATCAAATTTACTTCTTGATGTGACTCAATGTCAGAAAACATCTTTCCAATCTGGCTTGGTAGAGATTATTTTTTGTTATTTTTCCCTCTTCCCTGTCAATACAGCTAGATTGTATTGAGATCCTTCCACTTTTTTTTTCTGAGGTGTGGTTTTTTCCACAACTTCAACCAGCTTTCTCATTTGAGCTTTTATTATACCATGTGTTAGTCTTCAGCTTGCAACATGCTTTTTGCAAGGGTCACAGAGACACATGCTTCCACCCCAAAACAAGTATTCAATTCCATCTCCACTTATATTTGTTTGATCATACTACTTCTCACTTCGGATCTCAGATTTGTTTGATCATACTACTTCTCACTTCGGATCTCCATGAAGTATCGTATCTAATTTAGGACTCTAGTTCCTTCAATACAGGACAGAAAAATTGCTATCAATTTTTAAACTTTAAATTTCCTGGTATTTTGAATTCTAAAGTAAGGCTTTACTGAACTATTAACATTATTTTTGTTTCACAGCAGAAACAACAGAGGTAAAAAAACATAATGAAGATGGTTTGCAATGAAATTTTTTACAATCACTCGACCAAGAGATGAGAAAGTTGCTGATTTCTGAGGTATGAGTCCAGGAGGGCAAAATGATGATTTCCTGTGAATCACCAATATTATTATAAAAACTGAACATCCAAAATGTACTTAGGCTGTAATCTTTGTCTGTCAGCCCATCTCAGCCTCCACCCTTCTCACTCCCACTTTACCCATAAAGTCAGACTTTTAGCACCAGAGACCATGCCTTTCCCATATCTATTTTTTAAGAGTTTATCCCATTTTTGCTTGCTCTATAAATAACTAATAACTAGTGTGATGCCAAGGAAGGAAAGAAAAAACAGGTACATTAGATCACAAGGCAAAATAAGAAATTGACAAACATAAATATTTTCCTTGCAAAATGCAACTCTCTTGGGAGAAATCAACACAGCCACTGTTATGAATGAAATTCACTTCTTCATTGTAGCACCCCTGTTCCTGACTAAAGACACTGCCATGCCGTGCAAGGATATTTGGGACACCTAAGTGACAAGGCAGACCAGCACTGTGGGCTGGTCACTGAGAGCCACCTTGCAGGCCACTGTCAGGCAGTGGCTGCAGAGCCAAGGCCAGAGATGCTCCATGAGCTGCCAGAACTCCTGAGGGGGCTCAGCAGTGCTGCCCTTCCCTTGTGCCAGGTGCTTGGAGCAGGATTGGTGCCCCAATGGGCTCCATCAGGTGAAGGTGTGCACAGCTGTGCCAGCACAAGAGGGAAGGGATGAGCAGGGAGAAGGAATTGTAGGTCAAGAGCTGGTTATGTCATCATGACTTTCTACTTACATCAGCCAGGTGAACGGGGGCTGGGTGTCTCTTTGTTCCCAGCATTACCCCAGAATCAACAGGCCAACCATGGCTTTAAAAACCCTTTGGTATTCATTCCCCTGAAGGTACTGGGGTTGTTCACCCTGTTACCTTATCTCATGTGTTTCTAAGCAATCAGCCATACAAGCATTAGCAATGCTGCAGTCTGTTTGTTATTTGATGTCCCTTTTTTTTTACCTACTTTTTTTAGTGATGTGTTATTGATTCCATCTGCCTGTTCTCACTGCTCCCCTTTCCTCCCCATCTAATATCTCCTTAAGTTTCCTTTTTGTGGCATCATCTTAACTTTGCTGAAGATTCAGTTCTGCTTTTCATTTGACTTCTAAGGTTTTTCACAAGAATTTGAGGAAACTGGAATGCAGTTCTGCATCTTGAATGGAAGTTATATAATTCTATGAAGTGCTGTGGATTTCTTGTCTTATCAGTAGCAAAATATGGATGAGGAACATGAACTACACTTGATTTTCAAGAGAATGTAGGAAGAGAGGAAGCTGAACACCTTCTCATGAGATCAGAAGGGAGTATTGTATTGAGACCCTCAGCTTTTTCTTTTAGAGTTTCTTATTCACACACAGCAGTAACATTGGCTCAGAGGACTCTAAGCAGGCATCTTGTCCTTCTTCAAGCCCTTTCTTAACACAAATGTTAACAAACTTAAAGACAACATCCAAAATGTGTAGCTGGTAGCTGCACCAGGTAGTAGCTTTCTATTTGTTGACAGAGTAAAGGACTCCAGAAGCTGGGTAACACCTACAGCTGCCATCTCACATTCTACATGGGCAGACACATCTGTTTGTGGTTTTTCCCCTCCCTGGAGCGTTATTTTGTTAGCACCTGGCAAATGCACCTGGTGGGGGTTTCTGGGACTGAGAAACAAACAGCACCAAACATGCTCACTGTGCTGGCTGAGAAGGAGCACATGATGTTAGTACAAAATAGCATTTGAAAGTGGCAAAGGCAAATAACCCTTCCTGCAGCTACAAGTTAAGGTGAGAACTATTATAGTTTGATCTAAATCTATAGATTTTGCAGAATCTGTCCCCCAAAAGGATCCAAACAGATCAGAAACCTAGAGATCTAAAAGATTGCTTAACTTTCCTACAGATACTTCTGAGCTGGACAATTCCTTCCTATTAATCATTAAATACACTCACGGAAAAACAATTTTCTTTCTTCATTAAGAGGACACCAAGGGCTTTCCCAGAGTCAGAGACAAGGTACATGCACAGCACCAGGACAGCCCCCACCAAAAGAAAGGCATGTGTGGGGTGACAGCTTGGTTTGGAGGTTTCAGTTCAGAAGGTGGTATCTGTCAAAGCCTTTTTCAGAATTCTAGTTTATTTTATGAACTGATGATTCCTGTCCCATTTTCCTCTCTATTTCTTTCACAAAGTTAGAAAATGCAATGTCTTAAGCTACCAGGGATGTCAGAGAAGTGCCTTGTAAGAATGGTTATAAACATACGATGTTGCACAATATTGCCACGTGAAATCAATAGTTTACACACTAAAGCCAGGTCCATTTGTTTCAGTGGGACTTCAGGCATGTCCATATGAGAAATGTGGCATGTAAACCTCCACGTCTTTCTCCACAGTTTCTCTTTTTCTACAGCTGCTGAAGATTTAAGCAGCCGGAGGCAGTGAGGAGCCACTGAAGATGAGAGTGAGGCAAAGCCCTGGGTGTCAATGTGCCCTCCAACCTTGTGAGAGCTTGGCTATGTATCTCAAATTTATGACTGGGATTCCTACAAGCAGTAATTACAATTGTAGTCCAAGAGCAGTAGTCACTGTGTTAAGAGTACCTGAAATGGTGAAGTCTCCTTTCACTGGCAGGTGCTGAGCACACAGAGGCTTGGAGGGGTGACTCACTGCAATAAAGCCAGTGACACGTATTGACTTATGGAGCTCTGTCAAGGAACTGCACTTCCTTCTTCTGCTGCCTGAACTTTATCTGCAAACAGGGACCCCAAGCCAGGTGTCTCTGTGGCAAGAGATGTTAAGAGTGACAGCAGATATTACAAAGCTTATTTCTTAGCATGATTTCTCATAATCACATTTTAAAATCCATGTTTTCATATTTTACTACACAGTAGGAATGTCCAAGTGGAGTTGTTTAAGAGGCGTAACCTCACCCTAATTTCAGTGACTATAAAGAACAGGAAACAACAAACTTAAAGGAAGAATGAAGCAGAAGTTAACTGTATGCTAGAAGTTGTTCCTGCATTTGCTAGCTGGAGTGCTCAATAAAACTTTCTTGCTATTTATATCTTTCTTCCAAAGTCATTTGCAAGTATTCATAAATCAATCCTTATAACACTCTTGTGGATTGAGTATAAATTTCTTTTCAACCAAGCAAAAGTTCAGACTTGTCACTGTACAGTGGTTCAATAGGAAGATGCTGAGCTTATTGTGCCACTCCAGACCTGGTAGCACTGGAGTTTTTGGTTTGGATTCTTTGGCTGATGGCCACTGAGGTGGCTTTGCACAGACAGTGCCTGTCTGCCAGGAGTGCTGGAAGCTCGAGCCAGCTGCCTGTCAGTCATACGCTGCCAATAAAAGATCAACTTTAAAAGCAGGATCTGCCATTAAAAAATAACTTCCACGTCCAAACAAGCCTTATGTACACAGTCTTATCTAGAGAACCCTAGATTGCCTCCACTCTGAGATAACAGAGAAAGGAAACAGTCAGGACCACATCTCAGTGGATGAAACGAGCGCCTGTGTCATAGGTGCTGCCTGCTCAAGGAGGATCTGCTCTGTATCAAACAGGATCCAGAGCCTGTAAACCCCTGGATAGTTCCTGTATGCCTTGAGGTACAGCCAAAATGTCTTTCTCTTCTCATGCTATGGTCAAAATGTTTTTTCCAGTAAGGATTCATTCACACATGGAGGAAAAAGGTGGTTTCATGAATTTTTTGTGCCACATTATTTTAAGGTGGTTAATTCAAAATCTGAAATTCCTTTTTTTTGCTCAAAGCTTTGTCACGTCCTAGAACCAGGTAGATATTTTCAATCAAAGGAAGTCCATCACATGAATCTCTAAGTAGAAACATTCCTTGGCACATAAGACTTAATGGTGAATGTTAAAAGTTTCTTCATGGCTGTTTTAACTTGCAACACCTTGAAGCAAGGGTACTCTGTAGGCAGGACACACAGCCCTGTTCTTTGCTTGAGTAATTTCAGATTTACAATGGAATTAATTTAAATTTATGTAGAATGGATTCATTATATCTGAATGAAGAGTCTGTCAAGAGGACAAGTTTCATGTTAACCCTGGGTTTCCTCTCTTTCCTGGCCCTATTGTCCAAAACATGCTTAGCCCTTGCRTGTTATTTTCGTAACGTTTGTGGAGCACAGTGCAAAACCGAGATAGTGATTCAAAGTTGAGTCAATATTCTTGAAGAATTTAATATTCATTGAACTTAACTTAGTAAATTGAATAAAATATTTATCCACTGCGTAGGATGTCTTGCTGGTGTGAGAGTAAAAGCGTTTTCCTTCCTTTCCAGTGTGAGAAGGGTGCTTGATTTGTTGTTGCCTCCTGTGCCCCATGCCAGCAGGAATGGCTGTTAAATGCCTACATTGTGTTGTTGACTTAGTGATATGATCTGTTTGCCATCAGGGACTCCACATAGTGCTTTGTACACACAAAAAGCAAGCAGTTATGGCTTATTTTTTTTTCTGCTGTTTGAAGAGGTTGAGAGTCCTTTAATGTGACAGAAAATCAGACCCTGAGGCAATTGCTGGTTTTGAGCACATGAAATCATTGATCAGCATATAGAATATAAGTTCAGTAAGTGATATGTGAGGTTRCATTAATTTTTAATGTTGTAAAAACAGAGTGAGATTCTCCCCTCCCTCTTTTTCAAACAGAGAGTAGCAGAAGAGGTGGGGGAAAAGGCACTTTATTTACCTGGAAGGCTTGTAGAGAATGAAACTTTAGAGAGGCTTTTGCTGGTGACCTACTGTCATTGAGAGGAGTATGATGACCTGCAACAGAGCATGAGGAACTGGCAGTACTCCCTGGTGAAGGGTTTTCAGTTATGGTGGGGCTTTGTAGAAACAGGAATTTTGGTGGGTTTATGCCACTGGTTGAATGTACCCAGATTACTCTCGGTACCTCCTTGTTTCTGATCAAATGGAATGTTGTTCTGATTGAGATGGAGGGAAAAATAGATTAAATTGTTCAAAGGTTGATGGTAGGATGTTCTATGTCATCAGTAATTTCTGTTGCTCCAGCCTCTTTGCAAGCTACTGCTGTTTTCCCGTGGGATACCACATTGGAGTCCATGTGCCTCAGTGATGACTTCAGCATTATGTGTGAATAACTGATTGTCTCTCCTTCATTTTCAGAATATAAGTGGGAAGAGAAAGAATAGTTAACTATGTAATTTCAGAGTAGCTGCCCCTTGTGTGGTTGGTTGCATAAGAGTTTTTATAAAATCTAAGTTGTTCAAGATGTATAGAGCTGAAACTGTGTAATTATAAAACTGTGTATCTGTGAAATTAAATTTTAATTTTTCTACATGCAGAGCTTTAACTAAGCGTGTTCAAGCTTGCACCAAGGGAAAATACTTATTTAATGTTTTCTAGCAGTAGGCACACATACAGTCTATGTGTCTTGGCAAGATAGCAGTCAAGGAAGGATTTGCTTTTTATCACATAGACTGAGCCCTCACAAAAAATGCAGCATGTTTAGTTTTGTTAAACTGCTTGAGGTACCTCAGATTTTCATTGAGAACATCAGCTCAGAAAATTAATTTCTCCCTAGCTGAGTGCCTAAAGCTACAGTCACTGATTTAGTTGTATTTACCCAAGGATTAGGTCAGAAATACAGACACCTAATACTTTTCTAGCAAACCAAATGTACTAGAAATATGGTCCCATTTCATGAAATGAGATAAGATTAAATTCTGTCTACAGAAAAAGCAATTTTCTCATTAAGAATAATGATTCCAAATTCTCTGATAGCTAAAGCAGTTTAGAGCAAGCTGAAATGGCAGGGACACAGCCAATGTTCCTAAAACAGAAATCTCTGCTTAGGAACAATTTGGACACACAGGAGAATGACAGAAAAGTTGATGAAACTGCACTGGTCACGAGGCATCTGAAAAAAACTTCCAAAGATCCTACCACAGCCCCTCTTCCCATCTTGTAAAGGAGTAGTAGTAAAAAACCTGTTGAAGACAGTACTTAACCTGCATCATGTTTTGATATTTTTCTCACCAAGCAGGAGTTGAACAGACCCCTCAGGGTGAGCTAAAAAGACCTAATTTGGCTAAATCATTGTCTGGCCAAATTATTGGTATCTAATCACTGTAATCTGCCAACATCTTGTGTTTTCTCTTTCTTCAGAAAGAGAAATACCCATACCCATTTCCAAAGAGTTTGGGCATATCTCTCTGTCTTCAGGGCAATGATGGCAGGTTTTTCTGCTACTTTTGGCCTGCTTGATGGCTTCGTCTTGTCTGAAGTTTTGTCTTCTCTTGAGTTTTGTGACTTTATTATTTCCCATTTCAACACTGTTCTCCTGCCTTTTTTTTCCATGAGTGCTCTCCCTTCCTTTCTTTAGTTTCTAGGGAAAGGTCCCACCATGTTCTGTCTTTGGCCGTCTCACTGTGTAGCCAAATGCTTCCCAAGCGCCTTGTGAAGCTCTTGCCTCCTGAACACCATCTTTTACTCCCTAGATTAGGGCATGATCCCTTATTTCAAAGCACAGGACTTTTTATTTGGCTTTGCTAAAGTGTCCATCTTACCAAGACATTAACATCCTCTATAATATTTGCCCCTTTGGTGACCTTTGCCTTACCTGCCGTGAGTAAATCTATCAGCAAAAAGGTGTAAATGATGATGGCCCCTTCTGAGAGCTCCTTCTCCTGCAGCCTGGTTACTCCCGGGTGGGTAACATTTTGCAGTGCTGAGTGTGGTGTGTGCTCTGTGGTCCCTGATTCATCCCCCAGGCTCAGGTGGGATTTGCCAGCCAGAGCAGGTTACAGCTGCTCTCATGCTCTTAAGAACAGTCAGCTTTGAAAGGAGTGAGGTGCACATAATGAAGGCATTTGTGTTTAGATTCAAATCAGCTAGCTCCCATTTAAAAGGTTGGGTGTTTGTTTTATTTTTCTAATGTCTGTACATCCCTCTCTGCTTCTCTGAAGCTGTGAAGACTGCATTTGACATCAGGTGTTGCAGGGAAAAGAAGTTCATTAGTGCTTCAAAACTTCCAAATTAGATTATGTGACATATTGCAAGTATAAAGCAAACATTAAGTAATGGCAACCCTGTCAGTTAGAATTACAGTCCTTCCCAGTCCAGTCCTTACAGTTTTAGGTCATCTTTACTAAAGAGAGGTGGTGTCAATGTTCAAATGAGAAAAACGAAGGGAAWAAAAATTGCTCTTATTGGTCCCCTTAATTGCAGCTGGCTTTCAAGGGGTAACATCAGAGACCAAATTTTCTTTGGGTGGATATTAGAGTATGCTGGTTATGAGCCACCAGAAGAGTGCAGGGCAGATCAGGGAGAAACTGCTGATTAAAAAATAATTAAAACCAGTTTTCTTGCTTTACAGCATGTGGAGCTGGCCAAAAACTATGAGTGAGCAAGTCTTGTCTACAGATGTGCTTTTTGGTTTTTTTCCCCCCTAATCTTCACTCACCTTCTCAATATGCCAGAGCATTTTAAAATTCTTCTCATGCCTGCAGCCACCACTTCTTGCACTTCAGGTTGTTTTTATTTAGGGTATGTGGAGAAAACCACAGGGGCTCTGTAATGTGTCAAATATCACAATGGATCAGCATTTGTACTGGCAGATAAAAGCAGCTGCAGGTTACTTAAGAGGGTGTGTGCAGTGTAATGGAAGAGAATTCAACCATGGAAAAAAAATAGCCTCCAGTATTCCGTCATTAAGAGGAATACATTAAAGCAGCTGCAGAATTAATAGCAGGAAATTCCTTCTTTATGATCCATGAAATTTTCAATCTACATTATCCTATTCTTCCTAACAACTTCTAATTGCAAACGTGAATTTCTSCCTTTATTAATTTTGCCACATACTGACTTACAATTGAGACTAAATTGCCTGAAAACAAAATTCAGTTTCATTTGACTGAACCATAAAAATCAGAGGACCATGAAGTGAGTAGCATTCCCAGCAATTATATATTATTTTCCTGCAGACAATGAAGAGAGCAACCATTGAATCTGGGGTTTGTGGCCACGGTGGTCAGAGTCCCACAGAGACAGTGGCTGGCCAGCACAATGAGAAAATGTTTCCTCCAGAGAGAAGAGCCCTCACTAGCTCTTTCCTTGCTGCTGTGCCATTTGCTAGGCTGACAAACTCGTAACATTTTGTGGGTGGCAAAGTGATGTCATTTTACTCAACAGCTTGTAGTAATTTCCACTCCTAACCCTTCATGAGAGGTACAAATTACCAAAGAAAAAGGTCTATAAGCTTACAGATGGCAGTATCGCTTTTCTTTTCCATTGAGATCACAACATCCTTCTTTCTAGCTGAATGACAATTGGGCTGTCACTAAAATTACATAATGCTGTGTCCCCTGAGGGGCTATAGTTTGGGATTCAAAGGACAGCTGTCAAAATACAAGTTGCTCTATTTTGAGCTTTAAAAGTCTCTTAGTGGGCTGCATATAAGAGTTTATCTTTTTGTGTGTGTGTGTGAGTTAGAAGCAGAGTTAACAATGGAAAGTTAATGAAAAGACTTCACTTACATGGTAAGTTAAATGATACACACAAGATACAAATGACRCATTAAAATAACTAGTGTTTGCTGTAAATCATTGGCTTACGCAAATGGCAGGATTATAACAACCCAGTGGCTTTTCCCTTTGCTTTGTATCACATCATACAATGTGTACTAAAACCTGCTCTGATTTTCCAGGTTTTGTCTGGTGTTTTGAAGTCAGCTGTGCTCTAATAGCATTTACTGCTGTACACTGAGTCTTTGCAAATTACTGTGAACAAGCATTAAATTGAAGTTTCTCAGTACAGCCTTTGGCTGTGACTGGAAGTTACAGCTTCACCTTGGGTAGTTTTAGAAAACTTCTCCAAAATTTCCCCAAACAAGAAGGGGAGGAAACAAAAAGGAAAAGATTGGAAAACGTATCTTGGTTTGGCTTTTGGGCTTTTGTAGATACTTTTGGAAAAAGTATCTACAAAAAGTAGCTTGGTAAATGTTCTGATTTAGCTCCAGTGGGGAACTGCCCCTAAACAGCTTCATGGCCACTCCCTGTGAGCGGGATGGGAGAGAAAATCAGAAGGCTCAAGGTGTGAAAACTCATGGATTGAGATAAAGGCAGTTTAGTATGTGAAGCAGAAGACGTGTTCACAAGCAATGCAAAATATGGGATTCATTCACACTTTGCAATTGGCAGGAAAATATTCAGTTGTCTCTAAAAGCATTGGGCTCCATCTTCCATAACAGTGACTTAGGAAGAAAAATTACATAACTCAAAACTTCTCTTTTTCTCCTTCTTTCTCCCAGCTTTTATTGATGAGTGCAGCATCCTGTGGTGGGTCATATCCCTCTGGTCAGTTGGGCTCAGCTGATTGAACCTGGCCTTCCACAGCGAGCAGTTCTACATTCCCCCARTCCCCGCCTTTGCCTTCTGTGGCTCAGACAGTGTCACTGGACCCCTTGCAGGTGAGGACCAAGGCAAAAATGTCTTCTACTCCCTCAGCCTTCTCCGTCTTTCTAGTAACCAGGTCCCTTGCTTCCTTCTGAAGAAATCACACACTTTGCCTACTCTTCCTTTAATCACCAACATACCTATAGAAGCTTTTTTCTTTTTGTTGCCCTCGATGTCCCTGGACAGGTTTAATTCTCTCAGAACTTTAGTTTTCCTAACCTGATCCCTGCTTGCTTGGAGAACTTCTCTGTACTTCTCCCAGACTACCTGCTCCTGTTTCCACTCCTTGTAGGCTTTGTGTTTGTGTTTTAGTTGGTCCAGGAACTCACTCCTTGTTCATCATTCAAGCCTCCTGGAATTTTTGCCTGACTTCCTCTTTGTTGCGATGCGTCATCCCTGAACTTGGAGGAGGGGATCCTTGAATGTTAACCAGCTTTCTTGGGTTCCTTGCAGGGTTTTATCTCATGATATACTGGCAAGCAGATCCCTGAAGAGGCCAAAAGAGGCCCAAAGTCTGCCCTGCTAAGTCCAGAGTAGTGAGCTTGCTGTATGCCCTCCTTGGTTCTCTAAGCAGCCCCGCTATGCCATGGTCATTGCAGCCCAGGCAGAAGGATGGATGTGTGTCAGAGTGCCAACTTCTRGACTCTATCAAGCAGGGCAGTGTTTTGCTGTATATTGCTTTAGCTGACAGCAAGAAAATGACGTTTAAAAAACCCCGAAACAAACAGAATGCATACATAATATCACCTTTTCAGGTCTGAATCACTGAGAGGAAGTAGTTGTCTGTGACATGAATGGAAAGGGAAACATCTGCAAAATAGTCAAACTCTCAGATTAGATGTTAGTTCCATTTCTGAAATGCATTTAACACTGGGCCTAAGATGACTGAGATGTGCAAGTGTTAGAACACACATTTGCTGCTCAGCTGTGTGGCAATGAATGAGAGGATGAATGATTGTTTTTATTTGCCAGTCTGATTTGTGCAGGAGATTTGTGGGGTGGTACTCAGGCATGAATGGAATGGGAGCTGCTGACTTTAGTATAGCAGAACAAAAGAGAGAAAGGTCATTGCTACCTCTAAATACTGTCAGAGGGGAAAAGAGTATTTCATTGAAAAGACAATGCTGGCAGAGAAATGCCCTGGTATGAATGAGCTATAAGTAAACATAGGCTGACTATGAAAAAGTTCATAATCCTAGGCAAGGAACTAACTTTTAGAGAGGGGTAGGCAAAAAACCCTCTGATTTTTGCTTATTTTAAAGAAGAGCTGAGACAGTTTACAAATAGGATTGTATGATGCTATTTATCTGGCAGAATGAGGACTAAAATTCATCCACTCTGAGGTCTTTTTCAGTCCTAGGCTCCTTGGTTCTATAAAGCATTTACATCAGACCTATGCACTGCACAGCCTCCCTGAGAACATACTACCCACCGAGGGCTTTCTTTGGCCAAGCACAAGTGGATAAATAATTTGGTTTTCCTGTTTGACCTCTGCAGGTCAAAGCTTCCACCAGGAATAAGGCGGTGCCTCTTAGCCAGAGGGAGCTGGCTGCATGGGAGTTAAGAGGCAGTGGGCCAGGCTTGAGGTATCAGGATTATTTCTCTGCAAAGATTTTGAGATTGGGCTTCCAGAACTGAGATCAAGAGAACGTTGGGAGGACATTGGGAGATAGCATATGTGCGTAGGGGCTGTAGGATTCACTGGGAGTCAGAATCAGCAATGACTGTGACATCCAAGGATGAGCCCTCATGTTTATAAACATTGTGGGCTAATTGCTGTGTATTGGCAATTTCCCCTCCATTAGGAGGTTAGTTCAGATCAGTCTTTGCAACCATCAGCTACCATCTGTAGCTTTGTCTTTCCTAATGTTTTTTACCTCCTGWTGCATGTTCTCACCCAAAATGAATTGCTGTGAGCTGCTGACCAGTGAGAAGTAATTGCAGCAAGTGTAAATGGTTGATGTTGGTGGCTCTTCATCCTTGGGGCTATTTGCCCTAGGTCTTGCCTTCTCAGCTGTTCCATAACATTTACTCTGGGACAGGCAGAGGGTGCAGCGAGCTGGAGTGAGGTGTTGGACAAAGTAATTGAGTTTTAATCAAAACGCAAATCAGCAAGAAGGAAACACTAACTTATATAAGCAATATTAAACTTACAAGCATTTCATGGAGAGGAAAGAGGTATTCTCAGAGAAAGAATTATTCTTATTGGCAGTTCTAACCTAGCAGTAGTTCTGGCTAATTCACAAGAGTTTAACTATAATCTGTACTTGTTCCTCTAGGGAGTATTATATAACACATTTCTGTTGAAAGTGGTGATGTACTGCTGTCCCTTTCTCTGTGGTATGTACCATAGATAGAAGATTTAATTCCACACGTTCATTAAAAAAATATTCTAAAATAGCTTTAAACTAGTCCATTTTTAATTAAGGTAAGAAGATCTGTAATTTAAATGTCTATTTTTAAGTATGGCAAATGTACAGAGAAAAAGCAGATCAAAAATACACTCTTGGGCAAAAGAAACAGCTCTCTTAACAACAGGAGGTACTTTCTGTGGTTAGACAACTCACCTGGTTGTATCAACTTGTATTCAAAAAGGTCTGAGAATTAGTCATTCTCACCCTTTCTGATACTGCCTTTTCCTTTAGGGGGTGTATAGACTTTTTTCATATGCTGAAGAGGGAAGTAATCTGCGCTTGTCTTTTTTTTTTTTTCTTTTTATTTTAATGCATAATTAGTCAGCCATTTAATTTGAATACCACAGAAAGAAACTTTGTTTAAAAAAGGGCTACTGCTCTGTATTTGATCTTAGTGATTTGAAATTAAATTTTGATCCAGGTGATTAGCTACTTTTCTGGAGACTCTAGGTTTATCCTTTCTTCTAGCTTGGCAATAAGTGTAGTTTGACCCTTTTGTAGTTGTTTCATGCATACATAATAACGAATTTTTGAAGAGTAATTTTGATGCAGATAATAGCTTCAGAAAGCAAATAAAAATTTTCGAAGAAAAGACATCTCTAATTTTAATTTCTTTTTTTTGGGGGGGGGTTAAGAAGTGATTCTTGCTGGCTCCAAGGATGGCCTTTGTAGCATAAAAGTGAGCTGTGCAACCAGTCAGTACAGGCTCTAAGCAAAAATTAGTCCAGGAAATGAGATGGATGTTACACAAGGTACATGGGCAGCACAGACAGGTCCTTCCTTGTGTTAGTCCTGTGGAAGAGGCGATGTTGGAGTCAAGTGTTCAAYGATGGGATGATGTGGGGAAGGAGTCTGGAGGACAAAATTTGAAGCGAGCTCTGCCTGTTCGGGCAATTGACTGCAAGCAGCAGCTTGTCAGTGAGCAGAGCAGTGCCAGGAGGAGCCTGTCTTGCTGGTTTTGAGTCCTGACATTACACCAGCACAGACCACTGCAGGTACAAAGGTCAGATATGTCTCTGCATGCAACTGTGCATGATGAATTATTTAGTTTTTCATAAAAAATGTTCAAGGTGAGTTGAGCTGATTATTACCCACTTCACTATGGCAAGGTAAAGGACTTGATGTTCAAATCTAAACTAAAAATATTTAAAATTGAAGCACATATAGAAATGCTCTGGGACCTCCAACACAAGAAAGTTATGGACCTGTTGGAACAAGCCCACAGCAGGGCCACAAAGGTGCTGAGAGGGCTGGAGCACCTCTGCTATGAAGACAGGCTGAGCGCATTGGGGCCGTTCATCCTGGAGAAGAGAAGGCTCTGGAGGCACCTTGGAACAGCAGTCTGGTACCCAAAGGAGGCCTGTAAGAGAACCTGGAGAGGGACTTTTTACAGAGGCATGGAATGATAAGACATGGGTAATGGCTTTAAGGTGAAGGAGGGTAGGTTTAGATTAGATTAGATATTGGGAAGAAATTCTTTACTGTGAGAGTGGAGAGGCCTTGGAGCAGGTTGCCCAGAGAAACTGTGGATGCTCCATCTCTGGAAGTGTTCAAGGCCAGGTTGGATGGGGCTTTTCTATTGGGAGGTGTCCCTGACTGTGGCAGGGGGGTTGGAACTAGATGATCTTTAAGGTCCCTTGAACTCCAAATCATTCTGTGATTCCATGAAATACAACCCCATCCTCCCATGTTACATCAGTTTGCAGCTACCTCATACTGATCTCCTTGTTATATTATTTGCTGCTACTATTATTACTATTTACTGATTATCATTACACTGTTGCAGCTCAAAACCACTCAAGTGGTGCCAGCATCCATTTGTTCCCTTCCCTCAGAAGTAAGGGAACCAAGCCAAGGGAACAGAGACCTGTTTCCAGTCAGGCATGGAGCTGGGACTGAGAACCTCGGGGGCCAGGCTTTCTCTCAGAGGCACAGCGCTATTACTGACCTGGATGGTACCACCACACGTGCCTTCTCATCACTCATTTATTGCACAAAAACCTTCATTGCAGTATGTGTGCATGTGTAAATATATATACTCAAAAAATTATTATTTGAAATTCTAATATAAGTCAACATGATTATAATTAATATAACTAATATCATTGCCAATATATACTATAATAATTAATTAATAGAAATACTATATATAGTTATATATAATATAATTATACACATGTAATTAATATATACTATAAAAAAGATATTATGTTTTATAGAAATTGTAGAAAATATATATAATATAAAGTTATTATAATATTTTATTATAATATTTTACCTACATTATATTGTATTATATTATATTACATTACATTATATTATATTTTATATTATACTATTATATTATTATAGTATTATAATTATAATAGTATAATAATATGAAATATACCTTTATAAATAATATATTAAAATTGCTATTGTTTTAAATTCTAATATAGATATATGGATCAATAGACTCAAAATAGAATATAAAATAGATATTATATGGTATTTAAATAATTTTATAAAATTAAGGACTTCCAGAAATAAACATGTTTCAGTATTAAAAAAATATAAAATCTGCAATTATTTTAGACTTCAATATGGACGTATAGAGCAATTTAATTAATAAGTAACATAAAAAATAGGCGTCGCGCGCTGTACAGCCAACACTTTTGCAGAATGGTGTATTTCCAGGCGGGAGGGTCCGGCTGTGCGTGCGGGGCTGCCCGGGGAGGCGGAGGGTGG